>JAAGNO010011575.1:0-19318 GCA_033439905.1 Ceryle rudis
AAAAGAAAAGAAAAGAAAAGAAAAGAAAAGAAAAGAAAAGAAAAGAAAAGAAAAGAAAAGAGAAAAGAAAAGAGAAACCCCACAAATGTTCTGCAAGAATCTAATGATTAAAAACCTGAGTGCACCTGAAGCTAATTGTGTGCACCTGACCAGCTCTCCTCACAAGCACACAGTTCGAAGCAGCCCTTGAAGTTCAAAAGGATTTTGAATGTCCATACATCATAAGGTATTATAGTATTGATTTATTATGGATGATACTTACTCATTTTATTATTTTGAAGCTGGGAACAATCTGCATGGAAGTTAACTGAAGTAATTCAGTGACAATGAAACTTTTTAATGGAAAAAGTATTTTTTTCTAGTCTTCAGTGTTAGTCTATTAATCTTATCCCTTGATCTTCAGCCTTCTAAAATTATTTATAGAAACCTGTCAGCATTACATTAATGTCATATTAGTACACTCTGATATTAACTATTGTTAAAATGCAAATGAGTTAATAATGATTATCTGATTATTTTGAAGTGTCATCATAGCCATTTTGAAATATTACTAAGGAGAAGGAAGAATAACTAATATTCTCCATTTTTCACAAATCAAAACATAGGGGGAGGAAAAAGTTAAGGATTTAAGGAAACTTTTATCCAAGAATCCTCACATTTTTGCAGTTATCTGTTAAGTAGTACACAGCTAAATTTAGAGGATGTAGTTTATACATAGTTATGCACTCTTGCAGAAGTGGCTAGATTATTTTGCTCTATTTAACAATATCCCTGATTGTATTAGGATCATATATAAAAAAAAAAAGTAAAAAAAAAACCAAAACCCCAACAGTTTCCATGATGAAAAAGGACAAGCTGCAATACCTCCACAGAAGGGGAGTTTTCTAAGAGAAGGTGAAGAGAAAATGCAAGTACATCAGGTGCTTACGAAGTGAGTTACATCAGCAGGACTAGCACGTGCGCATTTGCATTTCCATTTCCCTCCTCAGTTACTCTATGTTTTCACTGGGGTTGCTGGTCATTGGCAAGTGTGCTCGACAGTGACCCAAAATCATGTTCCACAAGTTCCTGCTTCCTGCTGTATTAGGAGAAGGGAAGGGAGGGGCCAGGAGAGACTCTTGGCCATTTATTTGTCTTGCTTCCTAAGTGCTGCGCTCTTTGTAAGTGAAAGAGGGTAATCAATAGGGTAATAAGGAAGGAGAACAAGTAGCCTGTAGGTAGTCACTGCATGGGAAGGTCTGCTCCTTTCCAAAGTCTCAGTTTGCTGGATCAAGCTAACTCACCAGTCCAGGGAAATGAGGTGAACAGAGCTTTCCTTAGGAGTATGCATGAGAGCTTTGGAATACAGATAGGCAGTTTGTTGTTTTACAGTGTCTTCAATCCTCCCATCTCGGTGCATTATATAGCAGTGGAAGGGAGGTGATGGTTTCCCTGGTGTTCTGGTTGAATATTCTATGTGTACAGCATCGGGATGTACTGCTTAGCCTGAATTTACAATGAGAACTGCGTGAATTTTGATGAGGCAGAACATAGACCTTGATTTCAGTAGTCCTCTTTATGTGCACCCAGCTACTGGAAAAGTTGCCAGCATCTCCTGGTATTTTGTTTATGCCATGAAAGATAAAAAAACCAGGGGTGTGACAGACTGTGTGAACTTCATCTGTATTTGGAGATGATTTGATGTGAATAACTTCAGACTGCTAAAGCATGTACTCACATATCAGTAGATGTATTGTGCAATTTTTAAGGTTGTCTGTCTGTGCACCTTCCTCTTTATTTCCTTTGCACCAACCTTCCTCAGTGCTGTGAATTAGTTTTACAGGCTTTTCAAGGCAGATATTCTGAATAGTTCACTTTAGAACCTTTAAGTGTGAGCTGAGAGCCTTCCTGTACCTCAACACTGCAGTTTGGAAATTTGACGTCTTATGATCTACCAGGACTAAAATAAAAAACATTTACATCTAGTAAAGCCTATATCATACATTAGGGGAGTGAATTTGTAGCTCTTTCCCATTTATATAAAGTACTCATTTCCAACCTTGAAGTATTTGGAGATACTGGACTTTAAACTTGTTAGCGCTCTAGGAGTGCCCTGAACCTCAGAGTAATACATTCTGGGGGCAAATTTCTCATTTGTAGTAAGGAAGAACAGATTGATTGATTGATTGATTGATTGATTGATTGATAGCAGGTTATCTCTAAAGAAATGATGGTTGTCTGCAAGCAGCTGATTGGTTTGGAGGCTTAGAGGTAGTACTGGCAAAGATAGATTAGTGGGCAGAGTGCAGATGAGGTGGTCAGAGGTACTGGAGAAGTGCAATTTATCACTTGGTTTTGAAGTTTAGTACATGTATGTCACTGTTGCTTATAAGGCATGTGTAATTATTTTATGAAGGATAGTAGTGTTTTTAGCCTTGTTGTAAAAGGAAGTGGTGTCTTTAATAGTAAGATGATATGAATTAGCAGAAGAATTGTAATGATATTAACTGGAAAACCACTTCTGGAAACTCTTTGACCAAGCGAAGTTGCTTTGTTAAAAATGAGTGCCTTTTATAAATGTGCAAAACAGAATCTTTTATTGAGATTCAGGTTTCATTTTGAGTTTTGATTATACATTCCAATCTTTAATTGCTTTATTGGCCACATTTTCAATTGACTCCTTGCTTTCTTCCCTCTTCTAGTGCCTTGCAACTATATGTACTTCCATTTAGCAATGATATTAGCCAGATCTATTTTGAGCTATCATATCTTCTAGAAACTTCAAGTTCTTAGACTAGGTTACATTTATTACTTACTCTCTCTGTAAAAACTATCATTTTAAATTTAGACAGTCTTAGTGAAACTATTAGCCACTGTAAGACAGAGTAGCAGAGCCTAGATCATTTGATTTACTAGAAATAAGGTATTTGTTGGGATTTTTCCCTGTTTGTTCAATTGATATCTTCACAGTTGATATAGAGGATAGGCCAGATAAAAAGTCAGATATAAAGGAAGGTGATAAGAGAATCAGATGATCTTTCTGCGCTTTTCTAATAGAACAATAGTAATTGCTGAGAAATCTTCTGCAAGGCTGGTTGTACTGTTCCTTTGTAATTTTCTGTAGTAAGTGGTCTGCTTTTATAATTATGGGGAAAAAGTATATGCCAGATGACTGGCACCAGAAGAACTCTTGGTAGTAAAGGCAAGAGTTATCAGAGAGGCACGTTTGCTTTTCAGAACTTCAGTAAGTTATTCAAAATACAAAGCCATTTCCTTTTAATTCCTACCTATAGCAAAATAGCATTTTATTGTGTTTTCCTACTCATATAACTTCAATGACATGTGCATATATTCTTTGGTGGAAATTGGGATCAAATGTAGTTTGTGGACACATTAAACTCCTTATAGGAGGCAAATATGTAGATAGCTGAGGGCATGAATTGCAACTTCGTGAAGGAACTAATACAGATGATCCATTACCCTAACAGATCACTCACCATGAACAATCTATTACACATGATGAACAGTGTAATAGAAATCACAGCAAAATCTGAGGAATTAATTTTTAGGAAGAAAGCTGTCTAAATGTGTCTTTAACAGGATCTGTCTTCTGAGACAAGACAAGTGTAATGCACACTTCAGTTCTCAAGTTTAGATCAGAAGCATCTCTATTCTGGTTTAAACCAACACAACCTGAGGAAGACTCTGTCTTCTGATTCTTCTGATAAGTGTAAATGGCTCCTGACACTGCAGTACTGAGAGCCAAATGTGATCACTGCTCCAGTGACATTTTGTTTAGACATGGTCCATGCCTGCCTCTGCCAAGCAAAATAACTCTTCAGTTACTGTATTGTTCATGCTTTGTCAAAGCTCTTCACAAGAAACTCAACCAGAAGTTCAGTCTTGACCACCAGTGAAACACTTAATTGACTCACTCCAGGCAGGCTTAACTGTAGAATCTTTTTTGCAGATGGAGATGTCAAAAGGCAATTTGTAGTGAGAATGACCAGAATGAGGCCTAAGTCAGAAGTAGCATGGACCACTGGGAAATTAAGGCACCAATTTTAACCATTGAGACTGGCTGTGATAGGGCAGTATATCCTAGCAGCAGCAGCAACCTTAACCTCACCATCATAGCAAAAGCTAATTTTGTTGCGTTATCTGTTCCAGTATCTTTTAATCAACAAAGTCTTTAAAGATAAGGTAAATACTCATATGCCACTTTTCCTGGAACTGCTTTCGTCTCTATTTGGGAAATCCTTATTTCAGTGAATTAAATGTTACAGAAGCTTACCTTACCTTCTTAAAAAAATGTTGTGGAAAGGCTCAGAACATCTCTTTGCAGCTGCAATAGGTTAAGAAAAGTTTTAATGTGTATCATGCTTACAACAAAACCTGTATCTCAAAATCCGTATTATGAAAATGCATGTTATATGTTGGAACCATCAGGCAAACACTATTTAGAAAAATTACTAGTCGATAGTAATGACAACTTCCATAAAAAAGAAGGGAGTTTTCTAAGAGAAGGTGAAGAGAAAATGCGAGTACATCAGGTGCTTGTGAAGTGAGCTGCATCAGCAGGACTAGCCCTAGAAAGAAACTGCAGGATTAAACACAATCTGTATGAAGGACATACACTTCACATGTAGTAGTAAGTATAACTTCAAAATCCTTTTATTTGAAGGATAATATAACTGTCTTCAAAGAACACGTGTTAGTTTGGTTTTTTAGGTAGTATAGGATTTCACAATCATAATCATTAAACTGGATTGCTTTGCATATTTTTAGAAAAATACTGTCATGGTCTCAGTGGTACAGTTTGCTATGTGAGGTTTGAATGACACTAATAAAACTTTGAGTGGGACTTACGTCCTTTTGGGTGGACCTCCATGATCCTAAACTTCGGTGGACCTATATTTTGCTTCAGCTACAGTTATGCAAAATATCTCTACTTTCACACTGTATTTTTTTGATTTGTATGTATATGCATACATATATACAAAGGCATAAATATGTGTGTGTATTTATGGAGGTATAATCTGTAAGACTAGACCCCCTCTTCAAAGTCCTGCCAGTTCTGGAATCAATTCTTCAAGGATAGTGCATGAGACCAGGACTGGAGCAGCAGATCTAAAACTCTTCCCTTTGAGGAAGTTCCATATTACAATTAGAAAAGTGGGCAAACTTTCAAGTTCTCTGGGGTTTCTCTGTTTAAGCAGCTTTGAAAACCTTTAGAATGTCATTATTCTTTTAGTCTATTTTTCAAGGAGTTATGCTAATTTGTCTTTATAATTCTGAAAATCAGACTTCCTGTAGACTTCATATTAAAAAGCCTGCCCATGGAGTACACTGGTAAGTACATGGTAACATCAATGATACAATGATATAAACATTTTTATAAATGGGTACTTGAATGTAGATTTTAACCCATATTCCTACATCAAGGTAGAAGCTACATTTTCCAAGCTGTCAGGTGCCTGTAGTGCTCTCTAATTGCCATGTGATTCATGGGCATGTATCACTCCTGATATTCAAGTCATTTCTATTAGGAACCCAAAGAAGGTTCAGAATGTAATATTCAGAATATTCATTAAGATTTCTAAATTTTGGTTGGACCCCAAGAATATAGTACTTTTGGCACACAATCCAAACATAATGACTTTGATAGTATTAGTTGTTGTAATTCCTGTAGTGATAAAAAGTAAACCAGATCCTCATTTCAGTCTACTGGTTCTGGGATATCAGAGCCACCACTTTGTAAATTTTGCAAGGAAGGAAAATAGAGCCAGAGAAATATTCCATGGTTCTCTTGCTGCACTGGTTGATTTAAGTGTGGAATAGGTATTCCCATTAGCTTGCAGAAAAAGTTTGAAAATCTAGATGCGAAAGTTTGTCGTGCTGTGAGTGATCTGTCCCATACTTATGTAAAAGGTAGAGAGGAAAGGCCAAGAAAATGCTTTAATTGATTCATCAATGCACCAAAGTGTGAACAGGCGTGATGAAGTGTAAAGAGGGATATGACACCAGTGTGGCAGAGCTGTCACAGTGGAAAGGATTTCCTGTAAAAGTGATGGCACTTACACGTTATCTAGGCGTCCTATCTGAGCTTTCGTATTCCCTGGAAGCTTATGTCTTAGCAGAAGTGTCTGACCAACTTGTGAACATACCATCTCAACAGGTAAACGTACACGGGCTGTGAAGAACCCCTAGCTGTATCAAGTTTGGGAGTTATGGGGAAAAAATAACCTCTGATATATCCAAGCAGTAACCCATCAATGGATATAATCCTAGAGGAGAGGTGATGATCATTAGCAGTGATTCTATTTGTCCTAAAACATAAATTTAAATAAATGTTAATATCCTCAGTGTTACAATGATGCTTCTTTGAAGGGTTAATGTAGCAGTCACTAGGTAATGTACATTAGACTGTGTTTCAGGATGGCAGGGTAAGACTGTAAAGGAGAGGCTATTGATAGTGAAATATAATCGTAGGAGATGGATTTTATCCAGGGTATTGTTATCAAAGGGCTGTTGCAAAGTTCCCCAAGGGATTTTTGTTAAAGAGATTGTAGAGAGCATTTTATCTGAAGAATAGGAAATCAAGGAGGGTGGAAGCCCTTAGAGTTGCTCTGAGGTTTTGGCTCTGGATTAATTTGAGTAACTGGGTATGAATGTTATATATGTATAATATTGATGCATCTTACAACACTTTAAATCACTGCTGTGGATATATTCAGTGTGTTAAACTTGCTTGTAGGGGATTAGACATGTGAATTACTCTGAAAGGGTTTTTGTTACTTTCAGAGAAGTATGTTTGGGAAGGAACCCCTGCCATTACGGCCTAGGCCACTTGCTTTTGCATTCAAAGGTGCACCAGTTCCTATCTTGCTCTGGGAAACCAGAGATTCAAATATGGTCTCAAACAGAAAACACTGGCAATAGTACAAATGCTAACAAGTATGTGTTACTACTACTACAATTACTCTGCCACTTTGAAAATCACTAGTCAGAGTCCATTTGGAATATCTGTAATTGTGAAATGTATTAAAGGAAGGACATTGCTGACTGACCTTGTAAAAATGCAGTGGAAAGCAAACAAATGCGTGATTTAGGGTTTTGAAAGTATGACTTATAAAGATTGACATAACCTGTATTCTGTAAGTTAAGAGGAAAAAGATTTGAAGGAGTGAGGAATACCGGTATGGGCAAAAAATACTTAAGTCATCTGGACATAGTTTTATGCTCTAGTTCCACAGAGATCATTATAGCATCACCAAAACAATGGCATGTCTGAGGCTAATTTAGACCACTATTAACTCTATTACTATAAGGCAGATGACTGCTGATACAAGACCCTGTGTTTGTTGCTGTGTCCAACCAGAGAGCAGACATGAGAACGGGGAGCTGCAAGATACCTTGGGCCAGAACATCAGGCAGTAGCACAACATGGGCCTGAACTTATTTTACCAAGGGCTTTGCTGGCATCATAGGGAACAGACTTTTAAACTGACATGTAGGTGACAGTGATGAAATCCCTCTCCAGCTTTCCAGAGGTTTCTGGAAAGCCCAATGCAACTGAGAGGGAAAATGCAGGAAAAGATGTTAAGTGCTCTTCTGAAAAAAAGACAAAAAGAAGGTGATGTGATGAGATGAGGGAGTGCCAGGAACTAACCTCTGGCAGTAAGAGTCAGTCAGGGAAAACAAGATGTGTCTTGTAAATAAGAAAGGAAAAAGTGTTTTTCTTTTATACTTCAGAGAAGGTGCAGCCAAACCAAGAGTGTTAGAGGAGGTCAGAGAATGTGGAAAATTGTCTTGAAATAGGATCTCTAATAGATACAGTTGGGAAGTATGGCATTATTTGAGTGTTGCTGTGAAGAAGCATGGTGCTATCTAAGAATCTAAGAGTTCAAAGCAATTAATTTGTTTACTGCTTGTACTCCAGATAAATGGAAAAGGTGTCAGAGTCTGGGCTTGTATGTTCAGCTCCCTAATTTCATGTGCAACTGTAAAGACCGGTGCAGCAGGGGAAAACAGTTGTGTGTACAAGCCAGCTACACATTTTATATCTTGAAAGATGTGTGTGATGTTGCCATTGCTCCTCTGAGTGAGATTACACAGTGTGTTTATTGTTACAGCTCTACATTATCTATAGTGGAAAAGATTTTGAAAGTTTTCCATCTGTGAATTTCTTTGTTGTGTTTTCACAAATCTACAACAGGAACAATGCTAAATGAACTTTGAATTTCCATGTAGATTTTTCTGAAGTTTTAAAGTCTGAATCTTTATGTATATGGAGACAAATGCTCCTGTCCTGTAGCATAGTTGTGATCCAGGTCTTTCAGGCATCACAAATTGATTCTTAAAACATTTATTTTGTCCATAAAAATTGATTTCCAATCAGTATGATATCAGATGAAACTGAAAGTGAATTTGTAGAAAGACCAATTACCACTGATTTCTAAGTTCCAAGTTGTACATTTCTTTCAACTACAAACAGAGCAAAGACAGCTATGGGGGCATACCTCAGAACTGAGGTTTCTCACTCTGTCAGTAGTGAGAAGATAGCTCAGGTTTCCCCACTGTACAAAAAACTGCTGAGTGGAGATACAGTTCCTCACCCAGGCATGTACTACCTGCTCTCTGTCAGAAATGAGAGATATGGTTAGAAAAAAAAGCATGAAGAGGTATTAGCAATGAAAATGGGAGGAGATCAAACAGAAGGTGTAAGAGGTCTCTAATTAAAGTCAATAACTGCTGCTTAAAGTAATATCAATGCTTTAAAGAAATGAACAGTATTTTTCATGCCATGTGAGAAGCTGAAATTTCAGGACTTTATTAGGATACTTGCATTCATCTGAGGAAGAAAATCAATATAGACAATCTGAATGTCTAGCATTTTCTTGATTTGATATTTGTCAACCTGAGGAACAAAATGGTCTCATTCCAATATCTGAATACTCTACAAATATGAATATCCAGCTCTGGGTAATTATTGATATGCCATATTTCCTTATTTGCTGTCTGGAAAAGTGGATGGAAAAATGGAATTCTGTGAGCATGATCACACAAAAAATTGTGACAGATGGTGCAGTTTACTCAGACTAACACCCTGTCTCCCTTCGCCATTGTCTTATGAAAAATGTTGGTGTATCATCTTGGTTTAGGGATTTCATGACTGATAAAGCACAGGTACAGGTTTAATGCTGTTAATTGCAAAGAACTATCTTCTGCTTTTTCTGTCATGTGTTTCCAAACACAACATCCATTTAGCAAACAAAACTGGTGCAGACCAATTGGCTTACAGGCAAGAAACTTAGCATACTCACCAAACTTGGAAAACACAGAGACAATAAATGCCATTTGTGACTTGAAAATAACAGCTGAAGTGTGGTTTCATGAACTGAAACCACAAGTGGTGCAGAACTTTTAACAACAAATAAGCATCTGAATATACATCTACATTAAGCATCTCATTACTGTTAACTGTTTGTTAACTAAGTCACTGTTTTCTGCTAGACATGATTCCTGTAAGGACATTCATCTTTTTTTTTTTTTTTTAAATTTTGCATCAGCTCTTTAAAAACCTTCAGAACTGTCTCTGTTCTGTAGTTTTGAAGAACCACAATCTGTGAGCTAGAAAATAGGGGAATTTTTTTCCAGCAGGTCAACAAAATGATAGATGGATTTGAGCAGAACTCATACACTTCATTCCATGTACAAATAGCTGAGAAGACAAGTTTATACTTCAGTAGTTAATATCGCAATGCACCAAAATAATCTAGAGATTACCAGGACTATGCATATTCACTTGCATCAGCTTTCACATCTCTATATAATATATATTAGGGCGAGCAACAGATTTGGATACAACCCCTGACATGGAAAAAAGTAATAATATCTAGGTTTTGGAGAAAGTAGTACACGTTGGGTTTATATCTAGATTCATCAAAGGTCTGATTTTCCTCTCTCTGTGACTTACCTATCTTGATTTCAGAAGAGTTATTCTTAATTTATACTGTCGATGAAAAGAGAATCCCACTTCTGGGACTAATTTTTTTCCTGTTATCCACATGCTGAGCATTGTTGGTTTTGCTATGTGCTGAGTCCTTCTGGGTTTTTTCTCGGCTCTTGCTGCAGTACCCAATCTGCTACAAGTTCTTCATTTCAGCCCAGTCAAGTCCTGCAGTCCTATGACAATATAGAAGCAGTAGAAGATGAGCAGGCAGTATTCTAATTCATCAGTTTGTATTCTACTTGGTTGTAAAATAAAGAATTAATGTCACTGATTTTTTTCTATACACTGTTTTGAAACTCCTAAATATCTTTTCATGTAACAGATTTTGTTACACCATTTCATCAACAACAAAGATAGCTGACTTAAAAGATGAAGGACTTCTGTAAAGACTATTCTCAGGCACAATCATTACGGACTGCTGATGACCTCCACTCTTCAGGGCAGGTTTGCAAAAGAATGTAGGCATTTTAAGATGTTGTCAGGGAAAATCCATGGTAGATTGGCACCAATGTCTAAGCAGACACCTATCTGCCCTCTTTGACACTTGAATATCTTTCATTGTGCACTTGTGGCCAGGAAGGCCAGTGGTATCCTGGGGTGCATAAAGAAAAGTATGTACAGCAGGTCAAGGGAGGTTCTCCTCCCCCTCTACTCTGCACTATTGAGACTTCATCATTATGTTCACTTCTGGTCCCTCCAGTTCAAGAGGGACAGGGAAATTCTAGAGGGAGTCCAATGGAGAGCTACAAAGATGATTAAGGGATTGAAACATCTCTATTATGAGGAAAAGCTGAGAGACCTGGGGCTGTTTAGCCTGGAAAAGAGAAGGCTGAGAGGGGATCTTATTAATATTTACAAATATCTGAAGGGTGGATGTCAAGTGGAAGGGGTCAGTCTCTTTTCAGTTATGCCCTGTGATAGGACAAGAAGTAATGGCAACAAGCTGAAACATAGGAAGTTCCACCTCAACATGAAGAAAAACTTCTTTACTGTGAGAGTGACAGAGCACTGGAACAGACTGCCCAGAGAGGAGGAGGAGTCTCCTTCTCTAGAGACTTTCAAGACCTGTCTAGACCTGTTCCTGTGTGGCATGCCCTGGATGTTCCTGTACTGGCAGGGGGGTTGGACTCGATGATCTCCAGAGGTCCCTTCCAACACCTACCATTCTATGATTCTATGGTTCTATGATTAGTGTAGCTAGTCTACAAATATGTTAACTGAGATAATTTAAGGAATCATATTTGAAATATGTCAGTATAAATACTCAATTGAATATGCTGGTTATAAATATTTGTTTAAAAATGTTTAAGATAGCAGCACAGACGAAAGTTACAGTTACAACCTATATTTGTCTTTCACTATTTCTATTTAAAAAATATCTAAAACTGAAAACTAATACCTGGGCACTAAAACCCTAAAACTCCTTGTGCTGACCCACTGGAAAAGTCTGAAAAAACATTCATAGCTCTCAGTACTCTTTCATTTCTTGCCCTTAGAGGGCTACTTTGGTCATTAGAGCTGCAGATTAAAACAAGCATATTCTTGTACCACCTCTGAAATGTCAAAAAGTAACCTCAGAAGCCGTGGTGCTTAGTGGAGCTGGTTTCACCTTGGGTGAGAACTTTACTCTGAGTTCAAAAGGAATTTCAGCTACCATATGCCTCAGTGAGAGCTGCCTACCTTAGGCACAGAGAAGATGCTGCAGTGGCAGGGCTGCAGTATCACTGCCTGAGTTCCAGGATGCAGTGTAAATGCGTAACAAAAAGGCAAACTCTCTCCCAAAAAGACTCTAGAGTCTCCACAGCAGTTTATGTACTGTCACTTCAAACTGTAAAAAAAAGCTCTCCGGTTTGTAGACAACTTGACTGGAATTTGTTTCACTTAACAGGCTGCCAAGTGCTCCAACTCTTGTGATATTAATTTGCACTGAGAGAGAAAGAGGATCCTGGGACAGTTCCTGCAGCGAGGGATGGAAATCTGCTCATTGAGTGCAACTCCTCCAAGAGATAGTCAGAAGTGGTGGGTGCATTCTAAAACTCTTAAGAAGATGGAAGGTTTTGTTGATGAATTTTAAATTTGCAGATTAGATTCCCTACAAAAATGGCAACTGTAGCTCCACCACTTAAAGGGCAAACTGAATGAAAGGAGTTGTTTCTGTGCAGCTATAGACTTACACATAAATACAGGAGTTCCATCTCCATTAAATCTCTCCCCAAGTCTTTGGGATAATGGAGCTTATGGAAGGTTTATTCCTGCATTTTTCCTGTTCTGAATATCTCTGCTCCTGATAACCTCAATGTGCAGCCTTATGTGAACACTCATTACCTTTAAAGGCTGTACATCTTGTCTTGGATAGTCTCTTTAATTTGGAGATTCTTTTCTCTCTATTTGTATTGCAAAACTTCCTCTGTTTAAGGCATTAAAGTAATCAAGAATAAAATGTATCATGTTGGCCAGACTCCCTGTTAGAATAAACAGGTAGAGCTCTAGTGACTAATGGTTTCTGACAGTTGTGAATTTTATGCCATACCTTCCTTGAATAATATCTAAAATAATGTGAATTTAGGGTAGGGCAGGAAGCCCTGGATAAAATGTCTTAATGCATTGATTTGTGTCTTAATTTCTGTCCTATGAGAACACCCAAGTTGCAAATAAAGGGTTAAGTAGGACATAATAAACCTGAAAAGCTTCTATTATGCCCACATAAGTCTTTTATATAGGAAGGTAAGAAAAATCAGTTGTCTTCCTTTCAGTCACTAGATTGTTGCAATAGCTTTCTCTGTGAGGACTCTTGGGCTCTGGAATGACACCTAGCCCTGGCTTGAAATGGTCAAGTTATAGGGCATAGTTTAGGACCCTTCTCCTTTTGCATGATGTATTTAAAGAGTGGGAGGAGGTTCATAAACTGTCTAATGTACTGATATTAGATTGCTGGTATTTTATAGTTGAGTTGCTGATCTACAGAAGGGCTGACTCTGAAGTGTATAGGATGGCACTGTAATTGTGGAAGAACTGTGGAAGAATTGCCTGGTGCCTCCAAGACTGGAGGCACACATTCATCTTGCAAACACTAAGTAATAAATCTTACGGCAATACTACAGCAGCCATTGCTGTAATGACTTGGCACTTACACTTTGTATTACAAGGATTTTCAGCAAGTACATTAAATTCCACTGAAAAACCGAAGATACTTATAAGGATACGTGCTTTCATCAGGACTAGAAAGATCAAGAATCTGTGAAAAAAGCATAGTTGAAGCAGAGGCATCATGCTTGGAGTGTGTGCAATAGTGAAAAACCTGCAAAGACTTCCAGTCTTTTACCCAGGGTGGACCAAAAAATAGTCATAAACTCAGTATGACAGTCCTACTTTTCATGACTCTGAAATTCTTTTAGTTTATGGACATGAAGAACTTGAGGTATTTCAAGAGTCAAATATTGCTCAAGAATTAACATGTTGTACACAGGAACCAACTTTCACTACTTGAAATCTTTTTCTATTTTTTTTTTTTTCTTCAGCATAACATTGAACAGAGTCCCTTGAGATGAGGTTGTTGTAGGGTTCTGACTCTCTATAGACAGAATAGGCTGTTAAAATAAAGGACAGTTTCTCACCTTTTATAAGAGTTCTGTGTAATTTTCTATTATAATCTGTGTAAACTTGCTGATTTTAGACATCTAATATAGGAATAACTATTTCAGAATGTATTAGTTTTCCTTATTTAAAACAACAACAAAAAAAACCAAACCAACCAAAACAAAACAAAAGCCTAGCAAACAACAATTATGTGCAAGAAGTATTTTGGATCCAACCCTTAACATTCTGTGATTCTGTTGATTTGACCAATGTATTTGTTTCCTAGCAAAACTCCTACATGAATCCAGTTCAAAATATGAAAGTTATACTTAAGTTTACAGAGTCCCTTTTAGGGACAGAACCTCAATTATCTTTTGGTAGTAGTTCAGGAATAAGACAGACATGCTTCTTTCAAGTCAAAGGGTCTTTAGTGAATTCTGTGATAACTCTTCTTCATGAATGCCATCAGATTCTGACTGATTCATATAGAAAATTTCTTCAGGAATATTAAGTTCTTTGAGAACCTCTTCAAATTTCCATAAAACATTTCTCCCTTTACCCTAAAACCTTCGTACCTCTTTTTATTTTTTTCTTTTTTTTTAAGATATACAAGCAAGATGGAGGAATGGTAGGTCTACTGAGTTGGGCAAGCCAGAATGAAAGCATTGCAAATATACAACCAATACTATAAACAGTTTGAGTGGACTAGCCATATAGTTACATGCAGTTCCAAAGATCTACAATGAAACTAAGGTACATAATTTTTTAGAATCAACCAAAGAATTGCACAGAATGTCAGTGTCTGCAGGTCTCAGAAAGCACTTATGATTGAATATCAGGCAGAAACTGATTTCTGGATTTGTACTTTTGTTTGTTATGATGGTTTTTACAACATGCTGAGATAAACTGATGTTTCTGTTAAAGGGATTACATACCATGGAAATTGCAACTCCAGAATCTGCCTTTAAGAAAGCATTTCTGATGAGATCTACCCTAATGCACTACATACCCTTTTAGATTGAAGGCTAGCTGGAAGTACTCCATGATCACTCTTCTGCATTGTTTAATAACAGTAGGACAAATCCTGGAGTCTTTAAAAAATAATTACTGAAATCATTAGGTGTTTTGCCTGATTAGAGATAACTGTAAACTGACCAGAGGCTTCATGACTTTTCCTGATGGAACTCAGAAGGATGATCAAAGTTAGATTTCTAATGCTGTAAGATTTATTCCCTTACTACTAAAATTTAAAAGTCACAAAAATAGGTTGAAACAATAGACAGTCTTAATTCTAAAATACCAGAAAACCTGTTAATCTAAGAGGCACAAGTGGAACATATGTATTTTATTTTCATATATTTCTTACATGAGTAAAAATGCACATATTTTCACTTTTTTTTTCTTGTCACCATGAATACATAAGCATGAAAAAATATGGAAAATAGACTAGGTAATATTCTGTTATCTGCAATACTGATGTTGATGAAATACTAATACTGAAATATATAACAAAACAATCACTGCCCCAAAAGCATCAGGCATACCATGTTTCATACACCACTTCAAACTATGGAAAAAACAGTTCACACGTGCCAAATACTATGGACATTTTCCTCTATGTATATACAAGCTCTTTAAATTGTGGTATAAACGCTGTAGGTAGTGTGTAGCTTTTGTGGGTGAAATTCTTGTCTGTTGCTGTCAAAGGGAAAACTCCAGTTTGCTGTGGGTACAAAACTTTATTGTTTGTCATTCTATCTGCCCTGTTGATATTAACATTGTATGCTTTCCTCAAACTACATGAAGATGTAGGCAGTTGGCAGTCCTGGTGACAATATGTAAATTACCAAGAGTGAACCTAATCTTGTATAATAAATGCCAATTTGACTCTAAATTTGTTAGCAATATTTTAAAGTGGTAATTGAGGTCAAGAGATACTTCAGTTAAATGCTTAGCTATCTATAACTGTCAGTGTAAAATAGTAGTTAGTAATCCTTGCTGATAATCAAATATTCAGGTTAACATATATCATCGAGTTTTTGCAGCCAGAAATCAAATAAAGTGTGTTAGTCTTGGCAGCATGTAAGTATATTAGTTTATAAATGTGCAGCTGCAGCTATACATAGCTTTTTGAATTTGTTTTGTATTACAACAGACCATTAATTGTACTTTTTTCTGTTCTGTATATAATTTTGATTAGAAATCAAGTAATAAGTACATGAATAAAGGCTTCTAGAAATTAATTGGCATGTTTCCATTCTGTCAACTGATTGATGAGGTTCAATTTTAAATGATTTTATTCACTGTTTCACTTAACATAGTTTCTTTAAAAGGCTTTCCAACATTGTGATAGACATGCAAGTGGTGAACTTATATAGCAACTGAAGTGGACTTGAAAGGGTTTTGTCTATTAAAATGTTTTGATTTTCCCTGAAGGTATTGGCATTCGTCAAAAACCTGTAGGTAATTGTGAGTCAGTCTATGTCCATTCTCTTGTTAAAGCTTGGGTGTGAGTGCAGCAGGTATGGGGGGAAGTTTTATGTAATAATCTGCCTCATTCCTCCTCCATTTAGCATGGACTATAAACATGAAGGGTCCTAATTTTCCCTTATACACAGGAACAAATTTATGATAGTTAATATGAACAGGTTTTTTTAGGCTAAGGGATATCGAAGAATATATTTTTTAAAATATGGAAAATGGGAGTTTTGCTTCAGTTGGGTGCCTGCTTTTGTGTGAATATTTCAGCTGTTATTTCAGCAGTCTTGTGCCAATTTCCTTATCTTAGTTTTGTCCCGTGTTAAATGGTCATTATGTTCAGCATAAGAGAAAACATTCTCCAATGGAAATTGGCCTCCTTCAGTGTCATTAGCCCCCCAATTAGCAAAGGAAATCATCAACTGTGAATTGTCTCCTTACACTAGACATGGCAGCACACAGCAGCTCTGTGCAGCCTCTTGCACAATAGACATGGAAGAGATTATGTAAAAAACACAGCACAGGTCCCTCACTTTCCTTGGTCTTACATAAGGAGAACAGTGGTCTTATGACAGAAAGGCCTGGGAAGTTCCCATACTGCCCTTTGCACTGACAGAGACTTACTGTGCACTGCAGAATGTTACAGAATTTCTTTGCACCATCCTCAGTGGTGAAAAAATGCAGAGCTACCATATTTTACATACACAGGTACCGCACTTTAAGTCCTCAGATATCTCACACACTCAGATGCAGGGAGCTACTACTGATGAAGTAGACACAAGACTATGGTGGATGAGAAAGATGGGTTTAAAGTACTACAGAATGGCAAGGACTTTAGTATTGGAAATAAAATAATAGATGTGGAAAATGTGGTGGTCCTAGCTCATTTGGTTCAGACAGCACCTCCACAGGACAACCAGCTTCTTCAGCACTCCCTAAAACAGGACCCCTGTTCTTAGTGGAATAATAATGATTTCCAATAGTTCTAGAAGAAATACTGTTTAATCCAGGACTTCAAACCTTCATAAACAATTCCTATTCAATTTTGAACCCAGGAAGGAAGGGCAAAATCTTATTTTGTCTGACCCTCTAAATATAAAACATTGTCTTCCGTTCCAAACACTCAGGGCTCATACTTTGTAGATGGTATTATTGCATATAATAATATTCTGGAAACTATCCAGAATTGGATAGTTGGCTTGGGGTTTGTTTAGCACCTTGTAAACTTTGCAGATCTTACAGGTCTGCACTGACTGAATCACCAGATACATAACAGCTTCAGTAAAATCTCTGGTGAGAGGAGATCATGATCAAATTTAGAGAACAAGTAAAAAAGTTCTCTATATAATCCTTTTCCTCCTTGTTAATGCTCATACAGGACAACACTACAATAAAGTATGTTTATCCAGTGAATACAAGTACTGCTTGATAAACCTGTTAACAAAAACGTTGAGGTTAAATTTAAGCTGATTCAATCATTTCTACTTCCACTGATTTCAGGCTTCCATTGCACTTAGTGAGGAAGAAGGGAAGGGCTTGCCAAAGACTTTAGGATTTAGCCCCTGGGCTTCAAAATGGATTTAATAAAAACACGTAATAACCTGCAATACCACATAAACCCTTCAAGGTATAAGTAGAGAGAAGGTTTGCTGAAATAACAGTACTTTTCAATCCCAGTATAGTATGGGCAATTCATAGTTAACATAGTAAACCCAGAAAGTCTAATTCAAATCCCATTGAAGTCAGTGCTTGTTAAACAGACTTTGAATGAGATGGGTGGTTTGTGCATTCACTGGTCAGCATAAAGTTTCTAGAATTGTCAGTCATTCTGTGTTAGTGTGGTTATGATTTCACTGATTCCCAAATACACTAAAAATGGAGCATCACAGATGTTAACAGTTAGTCCTCATCTCCCTGTTTGCAAATTGCAATCCGAGTATTATTACCATGGCACCTGAGCAAAAGATTGTGATATAATCTGGAGAAGTGGTACTATCAAAATAAGTCAGGACTGAATGTAGTGTCTTCTTTATAATACTTTCATATCTCATTTAAGAATAATGTCCTTGTCTACTGGGAGCCAGAGCTGGCATACAAAAACATTATTAGTAGCTAGGCTAGAGCAGCTGGAGCCGTGCAGTAGCACCAAACACAGAAGTAGCAGTTCAGGCACAAAGCATCTTTTCTCTAGTGGTATTTCCTGCTCATCCTCAGGGGATTCCAGCTAAACCCTGGACATTCAAACCCAGTAAATTGCTCTGGTCCTGGCTGGAATAATAGAAGTCAAAAATTCAATCCAGCACTTATTAGTTACTTTGCATATGTGATATGAGATGCCCTTGTTGGTGGCAAACAATTGTAATTGCGGCTTGGAATTGACAATGAATTTTTTTGCTGTCTTTGACTGCTCAGTATAAGGTTAACATAGGTCATGTACCAGGGCTTTTACCAAATTAATGCTATCAGGGGAATTATGCTTAAATCTAAAGAATTTCATCTAGTTTTTTCCTCTGTGTTTTCTCTGTATCAGTTGGTATGAGCATATAAAATAATTCAGACAAGCGAAAAAACAAAATAATACATAAAATATCACATTTTGAGATACAGTCATGTTTGCATCAGATCTTGTGCTTCTGCTTGAACCTGAAAGATCTAAGCAGCAGCTTCTTTTTTATCAGTCTTTAAGTATTATTTTCCAACTTGCTTCTTGATAGAAGATCCTAGTTTAGGTTAAATCTAGGATGTTTCCCTGAAATTAAACAGACAATTTGCAATTTTATTGAGCCTTAAAGCAACATTGTGGAACACTTACATAAGCAATTCTGTACTGCTATCATGAGAAATTATTCACACACAACTTTGCTAAATGCCACTACAAAGTTGTAGCCACATTAAGAACATTTATTTGTAAATTAAATCTACCAGAATGCAATCAGACTATGCCCTGTGCATGTTGCCCTTCAGGATGATGCTTGATCACATGAAATGACAAAGCTATTCTTGCCTGAAAGGTTATTCTAGAAGTAGATTATTCTCAGAAATAATAAAGAAAAATAATATATAAGCAATACAAGTATTTAGTGAAGTTCCATGACATTCCCAGATTAGAAGAATAGGGTCAGGGCGGTCCCTTAGACCTATAACAGATGCTTTCTATTAACCCCCCCTCCCTCCCCAAGGGGGAAGAGAAAGGGAATAAGGGAGAGAGATTTAGCAATTACAAAAGGCAACCAGAACAGCTTTAATGAAAATGAAAATAATAATAATAAA
>JAAGNO010011575.1:19418-30983 GCA_033439905.1 Ceryle rudis
ACTAGAACAGCTTTAATGAAAATGAAAATAATAATAATAAAAATTGAATATATACAAATATATACAAAACCAGTATCAAACCCAACCCCCCTGATGGTAATTACAGCACCGTCATCACTGATGCTGCGGAGCAGGCCCGGGGGAGTCCCCAGACTGTGCCCTGCAGCAGATGGGAGCTGTGTTCAGGAGCTGGATTCTGGTACCAGATTCAGGAACACACCAGCTGGGATCGAAGGCAAAACAAACGGAGTCCTCCTTGGATTCTCCGAGGAAGGAACCAAAAGAGGACCTTAGCCAAGCCAAGTAAAGCTGGCAAAGCAGTTCAAGAGGGACAAAGAGCCTGGGAGCCCCTAGAGAGAAATCCTCAACTCCAAAATCCTAGGGTCAACCTCGAGTTTCCCCTGGTGCTTTCTGCCAGAGGCTCCAAGTAAGACTGTTATTCCCACCTGCGGTACAGAGCACATTTTTAATGTCCTGTCCTGTTTGCACTGACCCATGGGCTACTGTTTGGACTGACCCAAGGGCTACTGCCTGTACAATATCTCATCTGATCTGTTCAAAGGCCTGGTTTTGTTCAGGACCCCAATTAAAATTGTTTTTCTTTCAAGTAACTTTATAGAGAGGTTTTACAATTTGACTGTAACCAGGAATGTGCATTCTCCAGAAACCCACAGCACCTAAGAAGGCTTGTGTTTCCTTTTCGTTAGTTGGTGGGGACATCACTGTTGTCAGCTGTTTCTTAGAGCACTGGCCACTTTTCTCATTCAGCAATGTCTAAAGCCAGCTGGATGGCTTTTACCTCTTCAAACTGACTTGATTCACCTTCTCCCTCAGCTGCTTCTGCTACTCGTCATGTGGGACTCCAAACAGCAGCTTTCCACTTCTGATGGTTTCCTACAAGACGGCAAGATCCATCAGTAAACAAAGCATATTGCTTATCATTATCTGATAACTGATTATATGGTGGATCTTCTTCACCACATGTTACCACCTGTTCTGGTGGCATTCCAAAGTCTTTACCTTCTGCACAATCTATGATCACTTCTAAGATTCCTGGACAACTGAGATTCCCTATTGAAGCTCGCTGTGTGGTTTCTCTATCCAAGCAGCAATGTCTTGCCACAGTGTGGCAACCTAAATGGGTTTACCTCTACGCTGTCAGTTATTCTGCTTCCACTGTTTTAATCATCCACACAAGGTATTCGCTGCCATCCATGAATCAGTGTAAAGGTAGCTGGAGGCAGGGCCCCTCTAATTTCAAGGCTAGTGTCTATAATTGGCAACTGGATTTGTATAATGGTAACAGATTCAGTGCCTCTACGATTTGATGGCAATAGGGTACACTGTGAACCAGTATCTAGTCGGGCTCTATACTTTCTTGGTTCTAACACAGCAGGCCATCGAATCCACACGGTCCAATAAACTCTGTTGTCCCTCTCCTCCACCTGGCTGGAGTCAGGGCTCCTCTAATTCCAAGGGTAGTGTCCATAATTGGCAACTGGCTTTGTGTAGTTCACTGGGTTCACATGGTTTACCTGATTAACAGGGTATGTGTAGATCACAGGAATTACACCATTCACAGGTTTTACACTATTTACAGGATTTGTATTGACTACAGGAATCACATTTTCATTCCCCCTACTCACATTTTGACCTGAGGCCCATGTACTGCTCATAGTGGACTGGAGCAGCCTCCCTTCTGGAATAATTCTCTCTTCTCTTTGTTTTACCTTGTAAGTAGATTACTCATGCCTATAGAGCAGAGCTAGGTTTTCCATCCCATCTGCTCATTTTGTCTCCAAAGGCACAGAGGAGAGACCACAGGGTACATCGTGACAGAGGTTCCACCCCCCATTGCTTTCAGAGTAGTTTTTAACAGTCCATTGTACCATTCAATTTTTCCAGAGGCTAGTGCATGATAGGGGTTGTGATACATACACTTGATACTATGCTCTTTGGCCCAATTGTCTATAACATAAGTTCTGTTCTCACTCAAACCAGGACATAACGTAAATTTGAGCATAGACTTTTTAACTTCATAGTTTGTGTACTGATGAATGCAGACCTTGTATTTGACTGATGACCCCAAGTCTCACTGGAATTAATTGAGGATTGTTATCCCTTTGGATCTGCCTGAGAGGAATGAAAACCTTTTGAAACCACCTTATCAAGTGCTTCATGCTGACCACAGAAGTCATGGTCAATGCTATCAGAAGGAACCTACTGAAGTTGTTTAGGTCCTCAAATCTTATCTCAGGTGGACATTATAACTGATATTCATGCTTCCTTAGCTGCATCTCTGCCATCTGAGCTGAGACTGCCAGGGATCTGCAATATTCAAATAAAAATGTGTTTTGGTCACAACATGTTTATCACGTTATTGGTCTGGGGGTTTGCTTTGTATCATCCCCTTCTGGTTTTGATAATGCTTACACTGGCAATATACCAAGATAACTCTAAACAACAGTGTAAGTGGAGAAAATTTCTAATAGAAAAGGAGAAAGAGTTTTTACTTACTAACATGATTCTATTTGCAATAAGGAGGGAGGTAATGTTATGGAGGCAAATGTATGCTCTTAAAGTTTAAAATGAAAGGAAATTGAAAAATAAGAAGTATGGGTGATAAGGTTCATAATAGTTCTTCGACATATACAGCATAAAGCTAGCTTTCAAAGGCAACAATAGATAATAAAAAGTATAAATGCTCTACCAGCAGAAGGTCACATGTCCTAAATGTCAATGTAGAGGTTTTCTATAAGTGGTGATGGTTTTTTATTATATTAATAACATTTTCCATGTGTTTAATCAATGTACTTTTATTCATTGACTTTGATTGTAGTTGTGTGCTTCTTTTGATATATTATTTTAATATACTCTAATTTTATCTATGCAAGTATAGGCTGGTAGTCAATGATCTTTAATTTGAAAGAGTGCTTTCACTGCTGACAAGAATATAATTGAGCTTTTATCCTCTTCATGACTAGGAAATAATCCTTTGTTGTCCTACCACCTGAATTAATTGTGCATGATTCTGCGACATAGCTAAGACTTTTATCTCAAAACATCTGACAGTTAAACCACCACTGAGAAGTTCAATTACATCCATATACTGGTTGTTGATTGACAGCAGTTCATATATTGCTAAAAATTTCTCTGAAGAAGACACTATGTAACTAATACTCTTCATTAGAATACATCTCATTTGATTAATTTTGTTAAATCTTACTTGATCTTCTTTGAAATAAAAAAATCATCATTTCTACTAACAACATTTATGTCAACATCTTCTCCCAGATTGAGTAAAATAAATTAAAATTGATTTTATACTATTACCTTTAGAACGAGAACTTTTGTGCAAGTAAATGTGAACATTTGCAACCTAAGTAGTGAAGAAATGCTAGAAATTGCAGGGATAGAGTTGGAATCAGTTGTAGATAGTTTCTCTCTAGGTAAATTTTCACAGTGCATACCTAAAAACAAGATGATGCAGCACTTCCTTAGCCCACTTTTAAATGGTGAACTTTCTCCATGGACCATACCACAGCAGAGGTAGTGCAAAAAGTACTGTGATCTATGTGCTCTTATCTCCCTTTCTCATCCTATTAGTCTCCACTTCTGATTAGTACAAGGATCGCTGGGGAGCTTCATCTAAGTCCTTAATGCTTATCACTTCGTGGTTCAGAAAACAGAAATGGTCTGCTGGGCTGACACGCTGAGTCTTCACTGCAGCTGCAGGTTTGAAGTCTTCTTCTTCCATGTGCTCTGAGAGGTTCTCATATGCTTCTTGATTATCATCTGGGAATTCTTCAGGAAAGAAAAGGAAAGGATGACTTCTCAGACCCATCATGTCTCTGCATGATTCCCTGCAGTTCAGTCTCTAGGTTTTTTCATAGACAATTCTTGATTTTTCTCCCACTCTCTTATCTGGAACAGCCATGGAAGTATCTTCAGCCCTTCTTGTCACTTGTCACTGGTTTCATGGAGGTTATCCTCTTCCTGGTTATCTACAAGATTATCAAGGACTAACTAACTTCCTTTTTTGTGTTTCAAAGTTGATCAAACTGAGATGCATTGATTGACTGATTTATGTTCCATGTAAGAGCTACCCTCCTAAAGTGTGTCAAAGAGGGTATGCCTAGAACAAAACCTACTGTGAAAGAATGCTTGGAGTTGAATATAAAGCTGGCATTTAACAACACAGAGGGTGTTAAAATTATACAGTGAGAAACAATTGTGTTCAGTATCAGTTTTGCGATACAGAAGTAGCAAGGAAACCCAAGAAGATACTACAGTATATAATTTTGAGATTCTAAGTTTTCCTTTAGACATTATTCCTTTCAGAGATTTTTTTTTTCCATTCCTGTTGGCTCTTTTTGAAGCAATAGATGAAGTTTATAATCCTTTGAAGGTTTTTACAAAAATTACATTACAGAGGAGCTATAATGAATATTTATAAATTTACATATTTATTTTGGGAACCTCCACACTGGTGCAGGTGAGATAGGTATATATTTTCAAATCAGAGTAAGGATTAAGTTTATTATTGGCTACTAATTGTGGCAATAGTATAACAGGACCTATAAAACTCTGACATCAGACTCATTTTGCTTGGACACCCCATGGTTTTGATAAAATTGCCAATGCTGTTATTTTTCACAGCACTCTTCTGTATTTCCTTGTCTAATTTCTCTTTTGTACGTGTCCCAGGAAATAGATGTTTGGAAGTAAAGGTGTTAGTTATGACAATTTGTACAGATTTATTGACTTTCAAAATGTAAAATGGTTTAAAGTGATGATTTGAAAATAGCAATAATGGGTGTTATCTTGCAATTATCAGAGCTGGCAAAGTATAAAAAACCCCTTCTTTTACACCAGTAATAAACTTTTGCAAACTTTTAATTAACAACAGCACCTTGAGCAGTCACATTTTAAATTACTTGAGAACTTGCCAACTAGTATCTATGCATGTGAAAAGGAAAAAAAACAACAAACATACCACAGAATAACCCAGCTCTAAATACTTGCCTTGGAATCTAGTGCTATACAAAGTGATTTATAAACATTATGTCCTAGTTTGTAATACTTGAGTCTTTGATAAAACTTGATAAAAGTCAGGCTTCATCCAATATTGAGTTTTTATGCCTGAAAGTTTATTTCAGAATTGGTGCTGACAGACATTTTAAATACAGAAGCACATGAAATTCACTACAATCACAATACAATTAATAGATTTATATTATAAAACTACTATGTTTCTGCCCAGAAATAATATCAAAGAAAAAAAGGAAATAAAAATTGCCTATCTTAAATAGAAGGAAAAGAGTGATTAATCATCCTGTTCATGTAAACAGGGTTATTTTTCTTTTTATAACATGACATCAAGACAAAAGCAGGTGATTGGTTTTATAAATAAGTCACTACCCTGGTCATGCCATCATTTTTTTTTTTTCTTTTAATGCACTCTACATTAATATCCTGCCTCTGGCTTGTTCATTTAATTTCTTCCTTGCCAGGAAATGGTAAGCAGCTATGTATGTAGGAAGGCAGTAAGCAGTTATCTGAGGGGGAAAATAAATAAATAAATAAATATGTACAAGAGGTGGCAGAATTTGGAGAGCTTCCAGTGGGAATTGAATGATAACCACGATAAGCTTGTTTTGTGTTTGGAGCCAAAGAGTTAGATTTTCTGTTAGGTTTTCAAGAATTGCTGCTGCAGTAATAGCTTTACTGTTTTTAAGCCTCTCACATAATATGCATCATCTTTCTGACTCTTTATAAGGATTTCCAATATCTAATAATGGTAGAGAAAACTCAAGACCACATCCTGACCTTCTATGACTAGGCCATTTTTTCACTGTCCTTGTGTCCTTCTGAAGCATTAAGCCCTTTCTTCAGGCTTTGTTTTTATTCTGATTGCTAACCAGGCAATAATTCAGCTAGCTTCTTACTGTGTCATAGAAACAGTGAATTTATGGAAGCATACATTTTAATAGGTGCTGGATCAAGAATATACTGAAGAGAGTGTGAAATAACTTTCTAGTATAGTCTACAAAGATTGTTTAATACCTGTCATCTACTAAGGCCACTTATCTTGGTCTGTTTTTACTGTTGATATGATTTGCACTGCTATGTTTAAGTTGCTTCTGAAGTTTCTCTGGGAAGTCCTCTTTTCCTCACAGTTGCTAATTTGCATTTAATAACTTCTAACATTTTGTACCAGCATCCAGTGTCTACAACCTAAACACACACAACATGTCCTCATAATTCTGAAGGAGACAAGTGGTTGGCTAAGTTTTATTAAATTTCTTCTTTCATTATGAAGTCTCTCCATTTAACATCTACTACCTTTCATAAGTGCATATATTTTAGAAGATGTCTTGTTTCCTGTCTAATGTTTTACATCTCCACTTCTATCCAGTTATGTGTTAACATTTGTGGGGTCAATAATATAGATTGTTCTTGGCACTTGGCCCTTTCAGTTGTCCTCATACTGGTCTGTCAAGTCACAATGCCTTGTCTTGTTTTGTTGTTGAGATTGCAAGAAACATCTGGAATCGTATTAAAGTGAACCTGAAGAAATGCAGTAGAACATCAATTTGCAATTCTTTTACTATGTATTTCCACAAACACCGTAGTAAGTGTGATACATTTTAGTAACAGCATGGTGTAGTGTTTATTTATATATTTGTGTATTTTTAAAATTTTCTCTTCTTTGTGTCAGGAAATTAGTCTTGTTATCTGGTAAGAAATCTTAGTTTCACATTTCTTACAGTTGGTTAAAAGATGGTGCCTCTTACAGTATTTTTTTGGTGTCATTTTAATTTTTCTGTACTTCATTCTAAAAGACTACCAATCTCTGCTCCACACAGTGGTTATGTAAAAGTTATTCTTCCTCCTTATCTTGTGTTAATTTATAATACTATTAGACCTCTGGATCTTGTGAAAATTATTCATTTTAGACCAGTGCCTTTTTCACATTGTTCCCTTTCGTATGCCTGAGTTTCATACCATGTAGTGCTTCCAGAGCATTAGTTTTGCTCTTAAGACTCAAAACTGACTTGGAAACAATTTCAGTACCAATTTGCCTGTGTATGTGTTAATATGTTTTTTGCTAAAGTACATAACAAAACATGCATCTGCCTTTCCTTACGTTGTATATTCCTAGGATGCTCTCCCTAGGAAAATGCCCTTTTTCCTCCATTATTCCAGATGCTTCACTGCCAGGACAGCTGGACAACATCTAGTGTGTGTATGTACATCCAGTGAGACAATGATTGTCTCAATGAGACAATCTCTTGTCTCATCTCTCTGCAATGAGATGATTGCAGTATTCCAGCTGAGCCAGGAACATTGTCACCATCTGGCAAAGTCCTTAGACCTTTGTCATTCACACAGTACGCAAAATATCTATTGCTTTTACTATAATGCAGTGTACACGTTCACATCCAGGAAAAAAAAAAAAATTCCTCCTCTTCAGTTAGGTATTGTTCTGTTTCATGGGCTTAATTAACATCTGCTGACAAATAGCTTTTACATAGCAAAAGGCAGGAGACAGCATGGTTGTGTTAGAGTAGCAGGCAATTTTTAAAGGTTTTATGTATGGAACAGAGAAAAGGCCAGCAGCTTACTACTAACCACATGATCAGAATAGTTAAGTGGACAGGCCAAGACCACATATTTAAAGCTGTGGCAGTAGATGTGGGGCTGTTTGTTCAGTGCTATCCCATCACAGAATTACACAGCTCACTGTGGTTGCAGTCTGATAATTATTATTGATTCGCTCTCAGGCTGTCAATCTGGGGACAGCGCTAAAGCAGTCCATGATGGACAGAAAGAGGATTGGACAGCCACCATCCAACGAGGAAACTTCATCTTGAAAATGAACTTAGATGAGATGGTGCTAGTGGATAAGGGTAATTGATGATTGTTTCAGAGTGGAAGAAGGGAAAAAGGAGAGATAAAAAATTCCTCTTTGGCATTCATCCTTAGTGTCCTGTAACACTCCAGGGACTGTCTGCAAACCCTATAAAGTTTAAAGTTTCTGGTTTTGGTGGTTAGCAAAATATACTGCTCCTACTAGAAGTAGTGATTAGCTTTGAGTCACCAGGATTCTTGAGAAAGACAGAACAGTATCTCAGGGGAAATAACTTTTCCCAGTGCAGGCATATTACCTTGATCATCTTTTGAGTTTGTAAGCATAAGCAAATCTTAGCACTTTTAGGCTGGTTAAAATGTTTAATATTTGAGATGTAGATATTAGCATTATAGAACAATATACTAAAGACCTGCACCTGCAGTAATGAGACAGTTATAAGTTGTATTTTGAAGCATCCATGTTTGTTATATTTCTTTATAAATCTGCTCTAAGTAACTGTCAACTCACAAGAGAGTAAATTGTCATTTCAGAAGTGCTGGACAGTGTAAAATAGCCAGGGTCTCATTTTATTCTGTGGTTGGCCTTTGTCTTTTTAAAACACAATACAAAATGCTTGAGATGGAGAAATCAGTGCAGATTAAATAAAAACCTACCTACTCATCTCAATCTATCTTTTTAGCTGAATTCTGCCCAGGCCTTTATTTCAGCACTGATAATGCTGTTTGCAATTTCCTCTGCTTTTTTGCTAACCTAAGTTGAGCCATTGTGTTTCAGCTGGGTTTGGCCTTGTTAGTCATCTTGCATATACAGGACATCTGGAATCTCAAATCTCCTATAAATTCCAGAAACCACGGTGTGTGAATTCATAAGTACCACCTGGAAGCAAGCGTTATTGATGTGGCTGCTGGCTGGCAGGAGTACTGCCTCTCCTGAAAAATAAATCTATGGGCAGAGGGGAGCAAATGAGGGCCCTTCCCTCTTCAGAAGCACCAGATTTACTCCAATATGAGTGCTGCAGAGTGAAAACAATATAATTAGTGGGTTTTGCCAGCTCTGATGTCTTCAGCAGGCAGGGAGTGCTCCAGTCTTCACCTCCTCCTTGGCAGGACAACAAAGAGGTAGCTTGCAGCCCCCAGGATTTGGAGTGAACACTGTAGGCTTTCTTCTAGGGGTTACTTCCTATTGGATCTTGTGTACAAATATTTTCTTCATGCTACCTTTCAGTCTAGCAGCCACTGCAGTAACGTAAGTATTTTTCCTAGTATTTCTTTGTCATTTGACTGCTGTAATATTAAATACCAGTTGTAACTGAAAGAGACCATATATTAGGGAAAATTCACTTGGATTTTCCTATAAGCCCTCATAGGGACTTGCCTTCAGTGTGTAAGTTGTGAGGCCAATCTCACAAGATTTTTATAGCGTAAGAGATGGGCTCCTGCAGAGGACAAGTCTGAGCAACTGTCTAATTTATGTGACCTGACTCAATTCCTTGAAGAGCTTTTCTGTCCTCTCACTACATTATCAGAGATTGTCAGTAAGCGCAGACATCTTAAGTCAGCTCAGATGAACAGGAAAAGCAACCCTTCCTTCTCCTTTCTGCCCTTGTTTCCAACCAGTGATATCATCCTCCATAAAACAGTATGGAATAGTGAAATGCAACCAAAAGCATGCATTCCCCATCCACTAGACATGAGGAAGTGTACCTCCACTCTTATGGGTGGTGGAAGGGAAAGAAAGGGCCACAGGGCTGCCTAAAGGAGAGTCAGCAGAATGGAAGGTATAAGCCTGGTGAGAAGGATTTATAATATTTGCAAGTAGCCAGGAAGGTTTATACTCTGGGATATAGCTAGAAAATGGGTAATCTTGCTTTCTTTTTATATTCTTTCTCTTTAGATGAACTCTCAGAGAAAGCAAAATTGTATTAAACTTTTCATTCCTGTACCTCATAAACAGCAGAAACAGAATATTTCAAACCCGATAAACATTTGTTGTCGGTCTGGGACTAATTGTACCAGCCATCATCCAAGAGGTCTAAGTTTATCCTCAAATTCTGTGATAAAGCAGACAGAGCTCTGAAATTAAAATGGCCTGGATTTACATGGGAAAAAATGAGAACTGTGATAGAAAAGACATCATTCCTTCATTTGTGGCTCTTCAATTTTTACAGGGTTTACCCAGATTGTCTGAAGCTGAATTAGCTAGGGCAGATAAGGCAAGAACTTCTCTGTGGCCACTTTTTTCAGGTATCTCAAAGGCTTCTAAATCTGCTTGTTTTCTTAATTTGGTTTCATGATCCCCTACTGTCCACAGTGGAGATTAATGTTTGGATTATTCCTGCTCTTCTGATTAACATCATCCTCGGGAAATTAATACTATCTACAGAGGAACACTCTCTTCTAACTTATCCCTTTGAATGCTGTCCCTACAAAGGCCAAGGATGAGGCCAAGAGAGATATCCTGTGTGCATTTAGGGAGAGTTGCATAATGCTTGTTCTGCAGCAGCACCTTGGTTGCTGTCAGATCTGCCACAGAGTCCCCAGAGCAACAGCTTCAGCTTTCAGCAGCAGAAAAGAGCCTGAACAGCATATGAGAGGAGATGTCATGGTGGATGCAGTAATGCTGTAGCCCATTGTGATCCCTATGTGCACCATGAACTTGCCTTCTCTAAGAGGGATTACTAGAATGCCATATTGGAGAGAACAAATCAAGCCAAACTTCCCAAAGTTTCACT
Organism: Ceryle rudis; assembly: GCA_033439905.1. NCBI lineage: Eukaryota > Metazoa > Chordata > Aves > Coraciiformes > Cerylidae > Ceryle > Ceryle rudis. Next base: position 30,026 of record JAAGNO010011575.1, read on the forward strand.
TCTTTAAACGTGTTGTAATCAATGTGCATTTTAGGTGAGATGTGGACATTATGGTGCTGGTTTGGATTGCATCTTCTGTTTAATTGGCCCTAGGTGGTGCAGTTCTACTTCCCTGCTTTCTAGTTAAAGGCAGAGCTAGATGCAATGTCAGCGAGAAGAATATCAGACTGGACACAATGGGACACAACAGGGTGTGCAACAGACCATGTACTCCATGATTGAAGAAGCTGTTCAAAATTTGATGCTCTGTTTACAAGTTATTTTAGTATGAGTCAGGTGGTATTTTGAACTCTACCAGGCTGCCCAGCTGTTTCTGTGTATACAACTGAAGCTGGGCAAAACCTCTGCCTCTGCTGGGGGCTGACAGTTGGTGGGTGAGCTGTTCATACAGCCTGGTTGGAGCCAGAGCCACCAATTGTTGATCAGGCCACCAGGCTTCAGGGGGGCACTAGTCGCTGACCACAGAGCACAGGACGAACAACCAATGTGTGTCCTGGTGGGTGCCACAGCTGGCTGCAGCTTGTAGGGCAGGGCTCTGAGCCTCTGCCAGTGTACAAGGTAAATTCAATCCCTCTAAGTGGTCAGAGGTCAAGGATGCTCATCTCAACTGACCCTTGAGTCACAGGGTGTCAGTTGCTTGTAGAGATCCAGCCATGGTTGCTACCTGGCCAAAGGCTGTTGTTAGAAAGGCTGTGGGCACCCAGAGAGATGCCACATGCAAACATATAGGCATTCAGGCCTCTGGCTGCAGAAAGTGCCAGAGCCTAGCATTTGCAAAGGAGGGTAGCGGAGACAACACCTGTGTCAGATGTGAACAGGTGAATGATCTGCTCAGCCAGCTGGCTGAGGTGAAGGATGAAGTGAAGAGGTTGAGGAGTATCAGGGAGTGTGAGAGAGAGAGTGAGAGGTGGTGGACCCACTCCCTGAGAGAAAGGAAACATCTTGAGGCCCCACAAAA
>JAAGNO010011575.1:43053-57411 GCA_033439905.1 Ceryle rudis
ATAAAGGGTGTCCTGGGCAGCGGCTACCAATGATTTGTTTTGAGCGATGACATAGGGGGTATAGAATACACAGGTTTACCCATATTATGATAAACAGGTCCCAGCCCCTCTAACTATGACATCTGGAAACAAATGCAGGCAAAGACAAAGGAAAAAAAAACCAAACACCCAAAACACAGGAGCCAATGTTAGCAAGTCAACGATGTGAGTACTCCCTGAAGCTTTCTAATTGCACTCTTCTCAGTCCTGCTTTGTCACTTCCTTCTTACTGTGTGTTAGGCAGTGCTTTGTGTAATAAAGGCATGTCACTGAAAATAGTGGTGGTGGGTTTTAACTGAATGGGCTGTGACAGTCTTTGGTGGGGTATGGAGTAGCTCCAGCTTCATGTCAATGTATCCCATTGCCCTCTGTTGGGCTGATCCAGCACTACTCTCTTCCTATATCAAAACACTTTGGCTGTAGGTAAAAGCGATTCTCATTCAGAGGAGGGCCATGTGGTGCAGTTTTCAGGGCTAGAAGGGCACAACAGGTGGTAAAATGACCACCTGTTGTGGTGGTTAATCTGATTTTAGAGATATTTCTTTGTTTAAATTTGAAAAATTAGAAAATCTTCTAGCAAGGAACTTTTAAAGTTCTTCATCACATCAGGATTTATTGAAATATTCCATTTTCTGCCACTCTCTTTCATTTGCTTTTAATTAACAATGTTAAAAAAATAACAAAACCAAAACAACCCACCAGCATTATTAAGTGTTATAAGTCTTCCTAACTACATTGTAAGTTGAGGTTTATACTGCATCTTCTTCAGCCCATAAATGCTTTTTCTCAATAATAAGCGGATTGTAAAGGATAGAAGTGTTGTGTTTCAGTATTTTGACAGCAGTGCTGGTCATTGCGTTGTAAAAATAACCAAGCATTCATCCTGCCAGAGAAGAGGAGAGAAGAATTTTTGAAGCCTGATAAGTTGGATTTGGGGACAAGAATTCCTCTGCCTGGCTTAATATGTTTATTTATACAAGAGGAATATAGGTTCTTAAAGGTGAGATCATAGTGACCTCATTTCAGTGACCCTGTGAGAGCAGGATGAGCCAATCTCCTGGGAAGTGAGAAGGACAAGTTCTTGTCCATGCTCTGGAGCAACCCCAGGGACTGGTCTCTGGGCTCTAGCCCTGTGGAGCTACATTCACCCTCCTCCCCAAGGAGCTGCCTCTGTGTTGCTTTTGCACCTTTCTCTCTGCTTAGGACATGCTTCTGTTTTTTCCAAACTATTTTTATTCAAAATGTCAGGAAATGAAAGAAAAGTTTTGCTCAGCCTGAAATTTTTGAAAATGGGATCAAAGACACAATGTAAAAAGAATCTTGGTGCTGGTTTTGTCCGAAAATTCAGCTTACTGAGAGTGCCAGAGAGATTCACCTATGCAAGCATTGTTCTGTGCTTGTTATCCTTTTTAAGGACCCCGGTATTTTTTCATATGTCCTATGTGCTTCACCTGGGATTGCGTTACAGGCATTTTTTTCTCTCTGACAATAATTCAGTCAGCCAAATACAAATCAAAGGATACATCTAAGTGTCTCTTTCACTTTTAAAAGAAAAATTATACCTAATTAAAACACTTGGCATTAACCCTCTTCTGCTCTGGAAGCTCCTTTTAGTCTCTTTTGCCTCTCCCCCAATAGCTGTTTATTCAATACTAAGCACCTCTTTCCCAGAAGGCCAAAACATTCACACTTCACTAGAAACATTGTGATTCATTCAGTAATGAGGATGAAGTGGTTTTTGAATTACATGCTCATTGAAAGGCTGAAGCTAACCAATCTACTTTGTAAGAAAATGACTTTGTTCACCAAGAAATATCTCTTTACTGGGCTCCTAAAGCCCACCCTAACTACCAGAGAGAATGCTAATTGAAAGATGAGGGTGTAATTGCACCAGACAAGTAATTTTTATTGAGTAATTTTTCACTGTTAGGTGGGCAGGAATGGCAGAGTGTCCTATTAGTGTTAAGGAAAGAAACACAGCTGAATCTCAGAATCTGATAATGAAAGTTTTCCTCTTTATTGTAACAGTTAACTGCAGAGGCATTTTCATGTGTTTTAAATGGCAATTAAATGCTTTCTTTTTTTAGATGGATGACAGATTTACAGAGCATTTTTCCCCCAAACAGGTATCTGTGCTCTGTGTACCTGTGAGCACAGTGTTCACTGGCATCCTTCAAACTAGAGAGAGAAAACCACAAATAGTCATGTGTTGAAAAAGAACCTTAGGTAGCTGATCTTTCAGATAAAAGTGGTTCTAGCACTAAAAGGGAAGGAGGTAGAGAAGGTAAAGTGTCTTCTGTTGTAGTATGCCTACATTGTGTCATGAAAGGAAAATGGACAAAGCAAGGGAAAGATAGCAACACTCCACAGTCAGGTGGTTTTCTCTGTTTTGGGAGGAAAGTGAGTTAGAAAAATCTGAAGGCCTTTCATTTAAAACCATTTGGTAGCAAGATTGTGGTATGCTTAAATCTATAATCTGTTGTTCTGTGATGCAGTATAGCTTATTAAAGCAACAACATATAAGATAGCAGGCTCAAAATTTTATCTTAAAATGCCACAGGACACTTACATTGCCTCCTAATAAGCACACAAACATGGGAAGTTTCCACTTTCTAATACAATGGTTAACTCAAACATCAGGGGTATATTTAACTTTGAGGGTTCAGGTCTGTGATGAAGTAAAAGCCCTCGTAAACAGAATTGTTGTGTCCTGTTTAGGCAGTGGGCATTTGGCAAAGGGCTGAAAAGAATTTGTTATCCATTTTCCAAGTGATGGCAATGCATGCAGTGGTAGACAGGGTGCATGAGGAGATGTGATTGCTTTCCCAGGGAGTTTATAAATTAAATAGGCAGAGAGAACCAGGTGGGATGCTTCTTGGAATCTGCCCGCAATAACATCATGGGCTAGCAGGGCTTCTGGAGTACAGAAATACTGTGATATGCAGCAGTATCCTCACCTGGGTGGGTCCTCCTGTCAGAATATATCAAATGAGATCACCATCCCAGGTGGCACTCACCTGTGGAAGAGAGGTGCATCAGCTTTTTGTGACATGTAGCATTGCTGTGTACTGAACAAGGGGCAGAAACATATTTATGCTGTAGGCATTACACAAGTTTTGTCAGCAGTGAGGATAAAATTGCCAGAATAAGAATTTGGCCAAGTAACTAGAGATAACATTCCTCCTCTGTCAAAAATAGCCACAGGAACTCTAATGAGTACAGATGACAGAGGGGCTAGAAGTAACACCAAGCCCACAAGCATTATATTGAAATATTGGCTCAGCACTGATTAACTCTCTCTGCTTGTTACCACCAAGGACTGAGCTGCTGCAATTCCAGTGTCTTCCTCAGCCTCACAGCAATATAGAATGTCTTGTTAAAATGAAAAACTTTGCTTTGGATAAATAAAATATAATTTGCTTTCTATGCAAGAAAACACAAAATTTAAGTGTCGTGGAATTTCAAGTGCAGGCAGAGGAAAATCCCCCTTTGCCCTCCTGACTGGATGATGCTGGGAATCATCCTGTGACCACTGAACATCTACAGCATCTGCCATGGTCAAAGCTGAGAGAACTCAGCATCTTACAAGGTTGGACTTGTCTTGAAGGTCCAGGGATGAAGGGGAACTAGGCTTCTATAACAACTGGCTTGTCATCTTATAAACAAATGGCCAAGAGATTTTTTTCTGTATTTACCTGAGTGTGATTATGGAAAGCTACTTTACCTTGATATGGAGCAAAGTGCAGTAAGAAGAGATGCTGAGTATTATTTTAAACCATGGCCAAATAAATCAATGGTGTAATCAGTTTAGGTGTAATATGAATAAAAAAGAAATTAATTTGGCCCAGTATTTACTACTTACAAAACCAATAATCTGTTGGTGTCAGATACATACAAACAGTATCTGGTTTTCAGGGCAAGCTTTCATTTTGTTGGGGTTTTTTTATCCTGTGTTAGCATATTACAGTGAAATGCATGGGATGTTTGGATCTTGTGGAAGATTCACTGTATCCAAATTAAAATGGGATCTTCAAGTAGTATTCATTGAACTTATGAAGTTGCTCAGTGCTGGAACTGCTGCAAAGGACAGTTTATGATGACCAGAGGCAACCCCAAAAGCATCTGCTCACTACAGAGGAAAGATGTTCACTTTTTTAGGCAAGAAAGGTCTTGATATTTTACTCTGTTGTTTTCAGCTAGGACTATGTAAAGGCTTTGCAATGAAGTCTGAATAGAGTTTCCATTCATTTTGGCTTCCATTACAAATGGCAAACTTTCACAAGGACCCACAGGTGGTGAAAGTGAATCTGGATTTAGTAGCATGTGAGCAGAGGATGAAGAAATTTGTGATGCAAGGAGAAGGGAAATAAATTAAAGCTAACTCAGTAACATCCAGGCCAAACTTCATAGTGAAGTTTGAGATAAAGGCATTTGTGTAAAGTATCAGTGATCTTATACCATCCTGAGGGTGGCCAAAACATGTTTGCAGTGATGCAGATCTATAGAAGTGCCTGAAACAGGGCCCAGTTATTTTTATTTGGTTTGTGAGTCATACCCTTCAGTTTGCTAGCCACACCCTACCAGATTCTGAATCCTTCCAGCTTTTGTTGGCATCAGAGAAACCCAACAACAGTCAACACTTTTACGATATACTTTTTTTCAAAATGCACGCAGCATTGAATTAAATGGTTACCAGGCTGGCTAATATTAGGTATCTTGAAAAATCTACCTGCACTATAAGTTTTAAAAATCAACTATTTTGTGATAATAATTGAAAACAAAGGCTTTTCCACATGTTCAGGAGAGACCTGTGCTGTGGGCAGAGGTAGCAGGATCCAGGAGCTCTCCACCAGGGAGAGATGTTAGGAGCCTGCCTTGCACATACTGCAGCCCATTCTCTTTCCATCTACTCACACATACTTGGCAAAATTAGGCTGCTGTGGTCAAGGATATGCTATATCCATTGAAATCACTGTTACAAACACGATTTTAAAGCTTATTTTCAAAACCAGATGCTATGTTTTAACAAGAAGCTTTAAAACTTAGCCACAACAAAGCTTGGAGGGTTTTTTGGGGTTTGGGATAATTTATGTAAAATATACAACACTCAGTAAAAATCAAGTACCCATAGAAGATATCTCACCTGTTTTCCCAGCATTACATTAATCTTATCCATCATTACTCTCCATCAACTGATGCCTGATGTCTTAATTCTACCTGACTGCTAGTTCCACAAGTTGTGGCCATGAGCAAGGAATAGCGTGACTAGTCCTGGTCTGTGTGCATAGTTATGTTTATGTCCACAGCAATAGCTACAGCTCTTTATCAGAACTGAGATCAGTAGAGGAAGCCATACAAAGGTGTACAAATGGATTGCTGCTGTGCTGAAAATGTTTTTGTTTTTTTTTTTTTCCTCTGTGTGTGTGTGTGACTGTAAGGTGCTTGCAGCTTGTTCCTCTATAGAAACGACTGCAAAATTGCTCTTTTTGAACTAAGTGATTAAATATCAGGTTTGAGGTCTGACATTCATGCGACATCTGTAACATTTTGTTGAGCTTGACTGAAACTGTTGAAGTTCTTTACTGCACTGTGTTTTACAGAGAAAATATGTAACAAAACATGCTACCTAGGGCTTCCCCTTCATTTGTCTTGCATCTGTAAAACCTTGCCAAAATCATCCACTGATATGGCTGTAAAACAAAATGAAATACAAGTATACAATGGCTAAAAGTAAAATACTCCCTAATACTCAGGTAATTTACATGTTAAAGAGCACTGTGGAATGTGTTACAATGTCATGTCAGAAGCCACACTTCAACTCCATATCTGCCAATCATGATGAATCTGAGTTTGTTGGGCCTTACATACAGGGACCTAGCCAACTGCCTCAGGCAACATCCGTGCTTATTAGACAACATGGACCCCAGGGAACTTTTCATAGCATGGCCCTCACCACCTGGCTAAAGCAGAGAGTAATGAAAGGCAGCGATACAACAAAGCACTAAGTGACTACAGCCCTGGCTGCAGAGCATGAATCCAGTGCCTACCAGGGCAAGTAGACTCAGTCCCAGGGGACATACACACGTCAGATTTGTTTTTCACATCTTCTATGTTTAACACTTTTGCCAGAATTATTCCAGGATCTTTGCAACATCCGTGTTTCATACAGTGGTGAGCCTGTGGTTTGCGTTCAACTTTGCAATTCCTGAAAAGAAGCAGCAGTTTCCCTTTGGCTGAATGGAACTTCCCGGGGGTTTGTTATTGCTTTGTGATTTGGACGTGGGCAGGTGTAGGGTCAGATTATTGATCCACCGGCATTTCCTCCTGCTGTGCTGGGTATCAAAGCCTAGAGGGAGCCATCTACGCAGGCTGCGCTCTGAGGAGGAGGAGAGTTTTCAGCAGGATGAAGCATAATGACAGAACAGATTTTTCTGAGCATTTTCTTTGCTATTTTAGTAGAGTCAAGTGTGAATATTTTCAAGAAGAAATGCCTGCTTGATGCAGGTTTTGCAGATAATTCTATCCTGCACTCAGGCAATTGCAAATAAATCAGAAAAGCAATTTTAAAATCTGAAAGAAATATCTAAAATTGCCACCCATGTCATGGGCAATGGGGATACTTTCTTTTCATGTCTTTATTCATTATAGTGTAGGGTACAATAATATTTAAAGATTTTTCTACCTTGGTGAAAGCAGTTGGTCAGTACACTCTACTTTTCTTTTTTCTTCCTGCAACCTGCTTTGTAATATAGTGACTAGCTTTAAATCCTTCAGAGTGGAGAACTTTAAAATAATGCCTGGTACAAAGTCATATTTCAGCAGTTTGGACAGGGAAATCAAGTCAATTTTATTTTCTGTTCAGAGTGGGCTGGGGAAGAGGACCATCCATAAGGCAGGGATATACCATGCTGAGCACAGGGGCTGTCAGTTCTGCTTCCTCTAACGGATCACCTTAGATTTTCTATTCTCTTTTGAAATATTGTGGGAAGGACTTGCTCCACCTCTGTATGTTTTTTTTACACATAGATATTTATAAAATCCAAATCCAGTGAACCGTTTGATTTTCTGTTATCAGATTATAGCCACAAGGTATATTCAAAGCACTGCTGGAGAGTGTGAAAATAACAATGACTGCTTAAAATACTTATTTCCACATTTAGCCATATGTATATGTATTTTTAAGTGTGTATCAACAAGGGGATGAGTAACCAGAGATAGTTAACACTTCCTATCTGCCTTTTAAACCTTCCATTGCTGTCTGTCAGCCTTTCAGAGGCAGAAAGTGTGAGCAAGAATGTGTGGGTGTGTGTGTGAGAACAATTCTATAAAAGATTATCTTGCACACAAAGTGAATGGCCCTGCCCCCATTGTGAAGGCAGAGATTCCCCCGAGATTAGGCAAGAAGGAATTGCTTGTGGTCAGCAGAAGCGGGAGAACAATAGAGCCCAAAATGGGCAGCAGCAGCAGCAGTCGCTGAGGTGGGTGGAAGACTGGCCAAATGGCCATTGCAGGCTTCGTGGCATTGTCACTGACACCAGAAATGGCTAAAAGATCTCAAATTAGCAATTGTTATGATTAGCAGGTGGCTTGAGAGATAGGAGGGCTATGGAAGTGATTGGTGGTTTAGACACCACGTGTTATAATTCAAATCACTCTTGTTTTCCTTGTTAAAAGAGAATTATGAAATTACTTAAACGAAAACAATTCTAATGAAATATAAAGCACTAGAGGAATCAGTTCTTTAAAGGGGACATGGCTCTTTATAGAAGTATTACAATTCCTACAAGTTTTATTTTTGTGAAGGAATTCTGTCAGAAAATCTGTCAGGTAAAACAATGTTATTCAACAATATTTCATCTGACAAGGAAAAAGCAGAAAAAATACTCTGTAACATATGCATTCCTTTCATAAATATCTTGTTTACTTAGGTTGTGAATCTGTTCTTGAGAGGTCCAAAGACACAAGATTCAAAAACACATTTATAAGAACCAAAGCTCAGAAATGTTTTGGTCCAGAGGTTGGTTCACACCGCACTAAAGGCAGATCACATAAAATGTGAATCTCTTTCTATTTCATGACTTTGAAAATAAATTAAAGAATGTCAGGGCCATATTAACACTGTCTCTTTTAAAAGATAGGTCTGAATTCTCCAATTTCATGGATGTGCAGATAACAATACTCTCCTGAGGACTATCTCTGTTTCAGACCCAAAATCGGAGCACAGAAAGTCCAAAGACACTCTTGGAATAATATCCATTTACATATTAACAGTCTGCTCTTCTCTTTCTTAAGACTTACACTACCTACTTTCACAGCAGAGAGAGTAAAGTAAATTTTTGTGTAGTATTCCATATTTAATTGGGATTTTGCTGTTTCTGAATACCAGTTGGACTGCATTAGTGCTGGTCTATATCACTGCTACTAATTTTATGTGCTGCAGACCACTGGACAACTAGAAGATCTTTTTTGCATTTGCCAGAACTGGGCTTAAAAGTACTCTCTGAAGGCAAAAACTTAAGCATCCTGTCCCTAATTCCAAGGAACCTGTTATTAACTGGGTTGACATTATCTCAAGACAGAAATAACATATCCAGCTACTGGTGGTTGATTTGGAAAATATTAGCCCTCCTGCCAAGAAAGTCACAGCAGTTGCTGCTCCCATATCCTTCTGTATTCAACCAGCAGGAATGTGAGAATATCTCTCTGTGGTACACACACAGAAAAAGTAGGAAAAGGGGTGGCCCAAGGTGATGTTGTCCTTTAAGTTTTAGAATCGTTGTGAAAAACAGATGCACAATTTCATGAGATGACAGTTCCTCTGACCTTGCAACAAGGGGTAAAAAAAAATAAAACCACAACCCATAATCTCTATTTGAATCCACAGGCATATGGCATTTCAATTGCTCTTTAGCTGCCATCACAGGGGACTGGATTCAAAGTAGCTGAGACCTGATTATAGACACAGCTTAGGACAGCTGGGGTCCTGAAGTTGGCACTCAGGCATCTCAAATTTGGTAGGATGAATCTGCAAAAGGAAAGATTTCAAGGGAGAGGAGATAAGAACAGTTTGGAAAGAGAAGGTTTGGTTCCAGACTCATTGAATAAACATTTGGTTCAGGCTCACTGAATAACCTGAATAAGCAGTCCAGCTGCTCATGCCGCAGAAAGTAAATGGTATGGGTTAAAATTGGAGAAAATAAACAATGAAAAGGGGGATGAAGAAATGCCAGCTTTTACAATCTCTTTCCTCATGATTATAGTTTTACCAACAGAAACAGTGCAGAAGTAGTTGTGTATGGCTTATGATATGGGTTTATAGTTTAAAAAAATATCTTAGAATTAAATATTACAGAATTTCCAGCAACCCTACCATTAAAGATTCTGCATTTCCTAAAGATGCTTTTTGGTGAAGCCACCACGACAAACACTTCATTTTTACACTTCATTTTCACATTCAGTGAAGTCAGAGGTATGATTCCTCACAAATAAGATCAGTTCCAACTCTGAATGATATGTCCATAATCATATATATTCTAAATAAAATTTTGTCACCAATCTGCCATCTCCTTTTCTTTCTGTCATATAATTTATACTTGAAGACAGAAAATTACACTGCAAGTCCATGTCTAAGTATTTTTTTCTTTGCTGAGAAGCTGGCTGTGGAGGTGTCTAGGTTTCTACCTGAAACTGAAAGGCAAGAACAAAATCTCTAAGGCAAGTAAAGTGAAAAAAGCTACCATCCCTTACATACATCTGAAATAATATACTTACTGTAAAATAAAGCTGTAATCAAATACTAATAATAAAATCTTCAATGTCAGATAATTTTTATCCTTGCTTCTAATTTATTAACTAATTATTCCAGCTTCCTTTTTATTTTCACTTGGAGAAAAAAAGAAAACTATAATAGTTGTAATATATCTTTGTGCCATTCTTTTTTTTTATATATACTTATTTCTGCTAAATACAAGGAAGCACTATTACAGCTTTCCTGTTTCCTTTTCAGATGGGGTAGCCATTGAATTTATATCTGTCTCCATTCCCATCCCATGACCACATAGGTATCCTCAGGTGCAAAACTGAGAACTTGGGCTTCTTTCTGATCCTTCATTTTTCCTTCTTATGATTTCTTTTCTTGTTTTATCAATGTATATACTGAACATAGGAAAACATTCAGTATTTGTAATTTAAATGCAGTTTTTGTATCATACTATAGCAGAGAGAAGTGATAATGAGGATTGAGGTGGAAGGCTTCCTTGTTGCTGTTGCATTTCTCTAAGTCAGACGAAACGCAGCAAAATGTGTCACCTTGATTTTAACATATAGGTATTCTGGTGGTCATTTGGAAAAAAAAAAAAGTTATGGAATTTCCCCCTGACTGTCTAGTTGTAAAAGTTCCCAAATCTTGCAAAAAAGAAGTTGTGTATAATACTCACCTATTCTTTTGTGGTGAAAGACATCAAACTTCACCAGAGAGGCAATACCAAGGGCACTCAGGCTGCACAGCATAAATGAGAGAGAAGCCTCAGTGACACGGAAACTGGTGCTTTAAACTCTTTTCTCTGGGTTTAGCCAGGAACCTTCCTTCTGTTCTTTATTTCACCATGTTTTATTTCGAGGTTTCACTGGGTAGAAATATGCAGATTAAGTATCAAGTTGCAGAAAATATCAACCAAGTTTGGGAAGCTGTCTACTCTAGAATATAAAAACCTGGATCTGATGATTCAGAAAATGCAATTATGAAGTACCTGGATTCTCATATTATGCCTTTCTGTGGGAAAGAATAATAAGAATTTTCCTTAAAAACAGAAGAAATAGATTTTTAACTCCTAATTAAAAAAGGAATAAGGTTTAAATTTTCTATTTAAAATTTATTTACAACACTAGAAATTTCAGCCCAAAAGGTTAATCTTTTCAGAAAGCTGTTGCTGATATGGACATCCATTAAAATGTATATACTGAAACAGTACTGATAATCCTCATGAAAAGTTTAGAATGGATTCAAGGTTTGAAACTTTTGTATCCCAAGCAGTTTTTATTTGTTTGACCCACAACGGAATAACTGGCTGAAGGCTCATTACATGACTGAGAATAATATATAAGGAATTAAGAGAAATTACAGGTTTTTTTTAAACTTTATATGGTTGAAATTATTTAGCTTTTGCTGTCACTGTTCTCCACTACTTCTGATAGACATAGAATTAAATACAACATAAAGAAACATACAAAAAAGGGGAATGTTTAGAAAACTGACCTTGCTAAAGATAATTTGCTATCATCTATGTCTTTTCAAGTGGAACTCAAGTAAGTGTTGCAAAGAATTCAGAGAAATATTTTCTTTGTATGCAATCTGGATGACGGTGAGATAATAATTAAATAATTGAAAATAATTAATAGACATAAGTAAGGCATCAGGCTTTATAGGCCAGAAATTTTACATATCACTTCTCATGTTGCTTTAATTAGAAAAATGATTAAAAATTAGATGGCTTTGTGCTTCTGTGGCAAATCCCTCTTTGCCTTCTCAGGATGTTGTGACAATACAGAGAAGCTGTAAATTTTGTTCAGATACGCCTGGAAGTTTCCCCTTTTGAAGGAGGTAGAAGCAAAATTGACATGAAAATAAGAGCTTGTATAAGGGTCTCCAAGTCCTCTGAATTGAGGTGAATCTGGACAGAAGAGTCGTTGTGCCTGGGCTTTTCTGTATTGAGAAGTTAAAATAGAGTCAGAATTTAAAAGCAAATAAAGAGCATTTTATATATGATCAAGGCTCTATTGACTTCAGAAGCTTCTGTCAAAACATAAGAGGAGTAAAAGTTTTTGATATGGGAGGAGAGAGGGAAATAAGGCAGAAAATGGGTGCAGGAAAGTATTTGGAGTACTGCATAGGCAATAGGAAGCTCTGAGAGTGCTCAGCATCAGGGTGGAGAAACGGGAAAGGGACCTGGGGGTCTTGGTATACAGAAGGATGACCATGAGCCAACAATGTGCCATTGTGGCCAAAAAGGCATCCTGGGGTCTATTAGAAGGCATGTGATTAATTAGTAGGTCAAGAGAAGTTCTCCTCCCCCTTTACTCTGCCCTGGTGTGGCCGCATCTGGAATATTGTGTCCAGTTCTGGGCCTCTCCATTCAAGAAGGACAGGGAACTGCTTGAAAGAGTCCAGCGCAGAGCCACAAAGATGATTAAGGGAGTGGAACATCTCCCTTATGAGGAAAGGCTGAGGGAGCTGGGTCTCTTTAGGCTGGAGAAGAGGAGAATGAAGGGTGACCTCATTAATGTTTATAAATATGCAAAGGGTGAGTGTCAGGAGGATGGAGACAGGCTTTTCTCAGTGACGCACAATGATAGGACAAGGGGCAATGGATGCAAGCTGGAACATAGGAGATTCCATGTAAACATAAGCAGAAACTTTCATGATGAGGGTCACAGAACACTGAAACAGGCTTCCCAGAGAAGTTGTGGAGTCTCCTTTTCTGGAGACATTCCAAACCCACCTGGACGTGTTCCTGTGTGACCTAATCAAAATGATCCTGTCTGCCAGGGGGGTTGGACTAGATGATATTTTGAGGTCCCTTCCAACACCTAACATTCTGTGATTCTGTGAAAGTGGGAAGAGAAAGTGCAAAGGATTTTATATTTTAATGTCAGGGAGAGGATTCAGAGGACCACTGAAGTCCAAAGAATCTGGGGAAACAAAGTTTGTCATTAATGAAAAGGATACGGAAGATGAAGTGGAGTCATGATGTAGAACCAAAATGTTTAAACATAAAGATTAATCCCAAAAGGGTTAAAATGTATAACACCAGAGTTCAGTAAATACTCAAAGAATAAAGTGTCTGATTAGGATCTTTGTTATTCTCCATTTACGTATGCAGAACTGCGGTGACTTAATGCAGCAAGTTTGTTTCAAATCTCTGGCACTGAGAGTGGAACACTATGAATACCTCTGTGGGAAATTCTTCACCTTTTTCACAACTCCAGCATTAGGAAGGCTGAACACCATCCAGTCAGAGGCTTTTCATGTCCCATTTTCAGACAATTCTGTCTTTGCAATGAAGGCCTTGTTTCAAAAACTGAGGGATAATACACAAATGGTCAAAATGGAGAAAAACAAAAGCATGAGAGCAAGCAAAACCAGGCTATTGAAAGCATCCAGTTCCAGTTGGTATTCATGGAGGTACACATATGCTATATGTACACATACATAAAAGATACATTTAGCTGCACATGTGACTAGTGATGTTTTGGGTCAAAAAAATAAAAATGTACTTTCTCTCTTTTTTAACCTTATCTGTGCATTCTCGGGTCATGTAGCCCTTGTGCTGACTCTGGACAAAAATCCCCCTTTGATGGAGAATACATGCTGAAAGGTAGAATTCTGAATTATGTTCTCTAAATTATCCCATGCTCAGAGAGCAGGTATTGATTTTAAAAATGACTGAGCCAGACCTCGTACTGCAGTCCCCCCAAAGCACAACAAACTGCAGTCATGTGTTCAGCTACCAAGAGGCCACTGTGCTGGCATTGTATCAAAAAATCAGAAAGTCATCAATCAACCAAATAGTAATTGGAATAAGTACATGGTATCTAAAGACACATTTGATCCAGTTACATGCTCCAATTCAGTTAGCTACGAGGAGAATTAGAACAATATTTGACCGATTAACAAGTCTACCTTGGGAACTGTGAGCTGTTATTTATTTTGTTGCCTTGAATAAAAGAATGAGGAGAATTTCATCTGCATAGTTAAGCATTCAGTAATTTCCCACAATAAATAACCCATCATCTTTTCATGATAGAGCTTTTTACAGAGCCTGATTGAGAACACAGAATTTTAAAGTGGTTACTGTAGTTTTCAAATGGTTTGGACACAGTATGGTTTCAGGAAGATTTTTATTTTTTTCTTCAGTAGCTGTTAGCCATTGATGCTGCAGTTGAACCTCAAAACCAGTAAAATAATTAGGATCAGTATATTCAAATAATTGAGTTTTATTTTAATGATACAATTTAAGGATCAATGCAAAAAGCTCTATTTAGAATTTCAGTCTTGCACAATTCAATTGAAACAATAATTTACATTGTTGCTATGCAGCATGTGCTTCACAATAATACAAAATATATTGTTTCTAAATAAATTTATGACTGAAAATACACCATTCAAGTGAATACATACATCTCTGTATACTTGCAGCTGTCTCGTGGTAGACACAATACAGGGACAGAGTATACAAAATGCTGTGTGTAGTGGTTTGAGAACAAAACCAACAAGAGACTCAAGTCAGAAATACAAACCAAATGTAATGCAGCAGTACAAAG
>JAAGNO010011576.1:0-16360 GCA_033439905.1 Ceryle rudis
TGGTGCGGGCGGCCGGCGGCCAGCAGGGGGCGCCAGGAGCCCGCCCGGGACCGCCGCTGCCCGGCGGGGTCAGGGTCGGGAGGATGGGGACGGGGCGCCCCGGGGGACCTGCTCCGGGTCTGGCCTCCCGCCTTGCTTTTTAACTGGGGCCGGGGGCGGCATTACCGAGGGGAAGTGGCTGGCAGCGGGCTGCCTTTTTGATGGCCGCCAGCCCCGCAGCGCTTCCAGACCTCTGCCGGGGAGAGGACGTGGCGAAAACACAATGCGCGTGATTGCGGAGAGCTGCATTTTAAATCCCCACCTGGCTTTCTGCTGGTTCATCTCTTCTAGCCAGCCTTTGGGGCTGGGCTGGGTTGTTTTCAACGATGCTATTTTAATCTCTCACCCCCATCCCAAGCATCCAGATGTTTCTCCTAAGCTAAGCAGCACAACCGATGGCAGCGCTCACATGCGATGTGTTAGAGCTGAGCGGCCTCTTACTCCCGCAGGGAGAGGATGCTACAGTCCTGCATCGTCGCGGAACTGCCCCTGCTGCTTTCCCACCCTCCTGCTGGGCAGGCAGCCCCAACCCCAGCAGCCCTAGCAGGGGAATGTGCCGAGGGACAGGGCAACAACTCCTGAAGCGAGGGCAGAGGCTGAATGCTTCATTGCGGGATACCAAAGCCTGAAATAAGGTACCTGGGACCTCGCTGGGCCACTTCCTATTAATATTCATGATCCTCCCACACCTGTCAATGAAAACTGCTGAGAAGGGCTTCATGGGAGCAGAGTAGTCCACATCCCCACAGTGGCACGGACAGCATTGCCAGCGAGTTTGGGCACGGAGCATCGCTGCTCTCCATCCCACGCTCAGCACCCCTGAGGTACTATTATACAGGGGCTGGCCCCAGGGCTGCCCTGGCCAGGCATGCAGAGAGCAATGCAGCACATGCCCTACCACTGCCACAGCCCTGGCGTGAGTGCAGCGTGGTTTTCTAGGAGCCTTTCGCCCCATGGGCTCTGCTGCTGGCTGTCTTGGCTCTGGTCTGCGTCCTCTTCTTTGGGGACTAGGGCAGGGATGAATGAGCTCAATTGCTTGATTTGGGGTTTCTTGAGATTGTTTTATAACATGCTTTCAGGTGTCAAAAAGAAAGGAAGATACTGAACCAACTGATATTTTTCTTTGACTGTCAGTGATGTGTGGACAGGGAACAAAGTAGAAGAAAGGAGCAAACAGCAAGAAAAAGGAAGATAAATATACTGAGAAAAGGACATGTGAGGAAAGAGAAAGATCACCTTTGTCCTTCTGGAAATGGGAAGAGATGAAGTGGGCAGCTCCAGTATAATTTCTCAGCCTTTTTCCAGTAACTCCCCTGTGTTTAAGTGAACCAGAGGTAAATTCCTTAAAAGTGCTAAACAATTTTGACCACAATTCTGATTTAGCAAACACCAGTCTTGGGAACTACTGAAAAGGTCATAATAGGCCACTTTCTTCACTGCATGTAGTATGGTGTGTTATCATTCTCCTGCAAAATTATGGATTAAACCTTAGCTTGAGAGCAATGTCCCTGCTCCTCTGTGATGCTGGGAATGAAATAGCTGGTGTTTCCACATGGAGTTCTTGGAAATGCCCAGCTAACTCCTGCAACCCAATTAGGCATCTGCACTGCAGTTGCTCAAAATGTAGGCTGATGAGGATCTGAGTGCCCCCTATTGCTTCTTTGGACCACACATCACTTCCCCGGGCATGGCAGGTCTCACAGGATGGCTTGGAGAGGTAGGCCATGAACCTGCAGGGAGTTCGGTAAGTCTTCACTTCTGCTGTGGAAAGAAATCCTTGGGACCTGTGCCCTTGTGAATCTCTCCTGTAAGCCTACCTGCTTCATCTGATGTGGGTGCCAGAAAACACAGGCAGGAGATTGTCAGCAGTAAGTTAATGCTGTCTTTATAGAAAATAATTTCCTACTTTGTCAGTGGAGCATGTTTTACATCTTCTGGCAGCGTCTGCCGAGGACGAAGAGGCCATGGTGATGTTCCCCAGCAACAGGAACCATTCCAGGTGTGAGAACATCAGAGGTTTGGAAGACACTGTCTCCCCCTCCCCTGCACTGTATCTGCCACAGTACATTAACTTTTTCTCTCTTATGTGCTTTGTATTTATCAGTGCTTTGAGCAATCAACCCTTGGTGTTCCCTGACACCCTCCGAGAGAGCAGGCAATGCTATTTGCAGCATCTCTCCTTGCCAGGGCAATCACAAGCCCCGTCATTCGGATGTGCCGAAAGCAAAGCCCCTAGCAACTCGTTCCTCTGTGGGTTACAAGACAGCAGCTCTTCCTGGAAGAATCAGTGCTTATAATAGAAGTAATTACAAACTACAGCTTCCCCTCTCGTCATTCTTCTTGTTTGCTGTTAGCAGACCGTTTTCTTCCATCAATGTACGTTGAGTACACCTACAGTGAGACTAGGGCTGTTCCCTCCCCTGGAGCTGCAAAGAAATTAGCCCAGTGGGGCTGGCAAGAACAGATTGCCAAGCACCTCCCAGGCTGTCTTGACTGGCCTCAACACAGCTCAGCAGCTTGTATTTCTTCCCTCCTCAGGATCTCTGAATAGCAAGGTAACCTGCTGCCTGCACCCTGGTTTTAATGCTCTCTACTCACCTTTGCCTATGGTTGGGAAACCCTGGGGCTGTAGCTTTCTGCAACTGGCTTGTCTTTTGTCACTGAATCTGAGAGAATGATCCCTGACAATGACTCCTGGCTTTGGCTTGGGTGATCTGCTTTGTGGCTACCTTACCTGATTCAATAAAAAAACCTGCATTTGAGAAATGCTTTGTACTTCAAGGTGGGTTAGTTTGTTGCTGTCAGGGAAGTACCCAGATAAGGGTCTCCTGGCTGGCCAGGGCTGCTCACTGCCCTCCAGGGAGCCTACATGGGCCCCTGAAGCTGCAGCCATGTTCCTTCTGGCTCCACCAGTGCATTCTGTTGGCACCAGTCACTGCTGGGGCAAGCGGCACCAGCACATCGTTGTCACAGGGTTGGCGAGGCAGAGAGAGTGACCCAAACCACAGTAGGGGCAGTAGCACTGACACATTCACTAGTACCGAGCCTTCCCCTGTCCCACCCCACTACTGCCTGTGCTGTATCCACCTCCCTGCTGACCCCTCTGCTTGTGCTACCCACCAGCAGACCCCACTGCTGTGCCTGCCAGCCCACTTGCTTGCTGCCAGCTCTCAGGGAGCAGTGGCTGAGGTCTGAGAGTTGATTTTGCTTTCACCATCTCCTTTTTTTGGTTTTGTTTTGTTTTCAGTTTGGCATGATGCAGAGTACATTAGGCCTGAGGAAGCCAGAACCTGTGAGAAGAGACAGCCCTAACATGATATGAAAGGGCTACTGCTTGGGATCTCCAAGTCAAGTGGGCACCCTATGCACAGGGGGAGGTCTTTCATCTACTGTACAAACCCTCCAGCCTAGGTAAGGATTTGCTGCCCACTGGGAGCTTATGCCTGGAAAACAAGCATGCTGGATGGGTACCTGTGTGGGGTAGCATCACAGGATGGTTTGGGCTTGAAGGGACTTTCAAAGATTTAGTTCTAACGCCCCTGCCAGGGGCAGGCATGCCTTTCACTAGACCTTGAAAAGGTCCAGGGAGGGGCCATCCACAACCTCTCTGGGCAACCCGTTACAGTGTCTCACCACCCTCACAGTAAAGGATTTATTCTTAATATCAAGCCTAAATCTACCCTTTTTCAGTTTAAAACCATTGCCCTTTCTCCTGTCCCTACAGACTCTGGCAAAACATCTCTTTCTTATAAGCACCCTCTGTGTACTGAAACGTGAGGCACCTGCTGGGCAGGAGAAGCTGGGAGCTCCGGACAGCAGAGAAAGTGCTACCCACTGTGAAACTGGTAAACAACCATGTGTCACCAGCCCAAGGGGTGATGAGATGAAAGCCCCACACCTTTCTCCTGGGGTTTTGCTGCCGTTCTGGCTTCACTGGTGCCTGAGCAGAGGGTGGAGGCCTTTGAAACTCTGCGTGTGTGCCCAGGGGATTGCTGTGAGCAACCAGCCACTCTTCTCCCTCCCCTTGCTCTAAAACCCATCTCATGGATAAGGATGAATGGAAGGGACCTGTGTAATGAATAATTGGCTTGGAGTGCAGCACTAGCTGTGATTTACATTTTCATTCCCTAACTCTTCTCAATGCCATTGGTTTTCATTATGGAAAATGCATTCCCTGAAGGAGACAGCAATGGTGCTGGTGGTGGCACTGGGCTTCTTCTTGGGCATGAAACACTCCATGTAAACAGGAGTAGATGTCAAGTCTGGGAGATATGGTGCTTTTCCCACTCCTGGGCCAAGCCCAGAATTGCGTGTCAAGCAGCTGTCAGTACTGGGGGAGTGGAGGGAGGGCAACACCCCCTCACTCTCTCACCCCTGGCCAGTGCAGGTGCCCTGAGCACCCCGCTGACCCTGGGCTGGGGCTGAACACCACAGCTCTACCCCTGGGAGGCCTTGGCAAGGGAAGTGGCTGGAAAACTGTATGGGGGCCATGCTTTGGCTGCTAGCTCGAGGTTTAGAGGCAGGCCATGACTTACGCCTAAGTTAGTCTCTGTTTTATTAAATATTTAGCATCAACTGTTCCAGAGGAAGGTATTCAGCAGAGTGAGCAACAATTTAGCCTCATGGCTTGTCTCTGGGCCTTCCAGAGTAGTGCAGGGCAGTCCCTGGTTTGCTAAAGAGATCCCAGGACACGTTATATGCATGTAGAATATATATGTACATGCATATACTAGCTTTTGAAAATAAGGCTGCCTTTACAGAGCCGTGCCCTGGGATGGCTGCAGCAAAGCAGGCACCACATGAGGATTTAGAAAGTTTGTGGGTCATGTGAGCTGGAAGCTCAGAGAAATTCGTAGCTCAGTGTTCCCACCTGGGCCCAGCTCTGGGATTTGCTATGGGGTGCTTGCAGCTGCATTTTCATTTTCATCCTCATCCTGCAAACGATTTATAAATAATGCCTGGGGACAAGTGTGGCTTTAGCAGCTCTCTCTTTCATTCATAAACATGCCGATGCTCACCTTTCCTAACTCTAAATGTTTTCCTCACTGGTTTTAAATGATGCCTGGGAGGATGCAAAGAGTGGCGGTGAAGGGAATTGTGCCTCTGTTGTGCACATAGTTACAAAGCAGTCATGAAAAACACATAATTGCTTGAGCAAGAACTGCTTAAAATATGAATTGTGACTCAGCTGGCAGCTGCTCTACCAGAGGCCAAGGATGCTGTGGGAGAAGGTGTCTGTGCAGAGGTTAAAGCTGAGCAGCAATGTGCTGGGGCCTGGCTGGCAGTCAAAACTCTGCTGCAATGATGACTTTTGTATCATTTGAGTTTTTTCCACCTCCGTTTTCATACCTTCTCCTAGGTGAAATGGGGTGTGGGAAGCAATTTCTCTATATATGTCATGCTATAAAGGCTTCCATAATACTGATGGAGCTGTGAGCTTCAGACTTTCTCCTTTTTTGGGGGGGAGGCGAGGTTTGTGAATCAGTTCACTCGACACCAAGCTAGAATCCAGCTGAGAAAGCAGCCCAGCTCCGCAAGCACTACCATGCTTAGGGGTGCTGGGAATCCTGTCTCACAGCTTTGAATTTTGCAGTTGTAGCCCTTTCCCTGGCAACAGCCAGAGCCACAGCTCTGCAGGGGGGTTCTCTGCAGCCAATGCTCTTCACGGGGCTCAGGAGAAAAAGCTTCAGAGTGATACAAATACACCCTGCCCGAGCATAACTCCAGTTGCCTTTGATGGGGCTGGAGGCTGGAAAATGGATTTCTGGGAGAAATACCTGACCAGGGGATGGGGATCTGCTTGGGCTGGTTTCACCATGGGAGCAGTGCATCTCAGGAACCCTTTGCTCTGGACTTCCTTCCCTGTATCACTGCTTCTCGTTTTTCCCTTCATCTCCCTTACTGTCCTCTGCCATAAGCTAGATTCAGTGCACAGATCTGGTCTATTATGTCTGTACATCTCCTTAGACAATATGGACTTAAGTGCTTATCATAACACAATTATTTTAGGGTATCGGCAGCTGTTCAGGTTTCCTGGGCACAGTCATAATATTGTTTAGGTCCTTTTTCTTCAAATGCGAAGGCATTGGTAGTGCAGGCTCTGCTGGTACTGTAGACTAAACCAGTTTATTTCAATATGTATGAGATTTCTTCCTATGCACTATGGGAACCTTCCCAAAGTCAAACATGAAATGAGTCATTACTCCCTTATAAGCCTGCTGCAGACAGTTCCCTCCACTGGCATTAGCTCAGTGCCATCTCCTCTTTATGCCACTTGCAGAGAAATGGCTCTGTGTGTATGTCTGTCTTTCTTCCTTTCGCCCTGCTGCCCCTGGCTTTCCAGGGTAATTGCCATTCTCCTCTGTTCCCGCAAGTACAGGGAGATCTACAGGAAATTAGATTGCTAATTAAGCTATGGAACAGAGTACAAAAGCCCTAAACTATAAATACTCCATCTGTGTTAAAAACCAGTGACGTGTATTGTCATTGCTGGTTGGAAGCCAACACAGCCAAGGAGGTAAGCAGAAACTTTAGGGAGCAGGTAGCACAGGCAGAGCCCTCTCTGAGAGTCTCTGACTGTTGCCCCCCAGACTCAAGTCACAGCCATTGCTGCAGCAAGAAATCAGGATTGCAAGCAAAACCCCAATTCCTTGGTTATTCAGCTTTTCTAATTGCAAACTACATCAAATCACAGGTGATGTCCATAAGATATTTATATAGTGTCACATTTAATGCATCTTTCTAGCAGCAGTGTAGTACACGGTGATGGGATGAAACCAAAACACTGCTCACAGCTGCTGTGGCAGCACCCCTGGCGAAGGCATGTGCCAGCACATTAGTTCACCCCAGATCCCCCTACCATACCCCAGTTACAGACCTGCTGTAACAGCTTGGAGCACCAGCCCAGGGCAAAACCTGCAGTGGCTTTTTCGTGCTCAGCTCAGCTGCACCTGATGCCTGTGAGTCCTGCCCCAGTGGCAGGGTTTCAGGGGCCTTTCAGAAGGACAGGTGTCTGGATGGGTCTTGTTTGTGTCACTAGCTCACTCTCTGACTGACCGTTCCCTCTGAACACCCACCTTCTGCTTGACACTGTGTCCTGGTTTGGCTGAGATAGAATCAAAGGCCAGCCATGGTCTGCAGGCTGTTAGCAGCTTGAGGTCACCCACGGCCAGCTGACCTGGGTTGGCTCCGGGTGTATCCTGGACCATAGATGTCATGCTCAGTATAAAGGGACTACTCCTCTCTCTTTTCCTATTGTTTTTCCCCCTCCCTGGTGGGCTTGCTCATCACTGTGCTCCTGAGGATGCTTTCCTCTTTATTGTGACTGCCGTACATTCACTGGGCTGAGTATAATTTCGTATACTTTACATTGGCATTAGTTTTGCTGTTTTGTTAATTCCATTTTCATTTCAACCTATGTTTCCTCTCTTTTCCCCAATACCCTTTCTTGGCTGGGGAGGGACCACGGAGTGATAGACCAAGTGCTGCAGTTCATGCCTGGATACCAGCTAAATGTAGACACGATGTCATGCCACAATGTGCTTGCATGAATCTGTACTTCATGTTGTCGTTTCAGTTCCTGCCTGTAAAATCCTGAATTTCGAGCAGAGGTGTTAAAACCACTTCTTGTTATTTTGTACTGAGGCAAGTGACTGAAGAGGGAGAGCAGGCGCTGGGAAATGACGCCTGCAGCTGAGCAGCCCAGGCGAGGTTTGCCTTCTGCTGCTGCATCTTCAGACTGCACCCAGGCTATGAATTTTTTCTTTCCAACCAGAATAATCAAAACTTCTATGGTTTTGATGGAATTTAAGATTTTCACATTCTTTACAGTCAAGAGGTTTAAGAAAAATACCAAATATTCATAAAGACATCATAAATGTAGAGGCTAGGCAATGCTGTGTATGCAGAAAAAAAAAAAATAATTTCTAGGTCATGGAAATAGGTTAATTCAGCACTCACAGGAGCTGAAATCCAGTCCACAAAAGTCCTTAGACAGAAAATTCTACTGGTCACTACAAATGCTTCAGGTCAAAGTTTTGATCCTCAAAACCTTTGCTGAGATGACAAAGATGAAGTTCTGGCCCCTTAACTGGAGCTACCAGAGATGCTGGCAGAGCTCCTTGCCCCTAAAGTGGCCCAAGCAGCATGAGATCAATTTGCTAAAAGGCCTGTTTCTTACAACAGAGGGGCCAGGCAACCCACTCTTGAATAAGCTCTTTCACAATTGGGTGCTGTTTCAATTTTGTACATCATTCTGTTGGTTGTAGTTTCTTTATCATTAAAAAAACCCAGGAAGTCTTAGTCTAAAAGCTACATGTAAAAGGACACATTTCCCAAGGGAAGCTCCTGGAATTAAGGCATTTACAGAAAGAAAGTTGTACTACTCTCCATAACTTTATTGTTCAATGCCTTTTTGTTACACTTCTGCTGCAATACTTAATTACGTGTCTCTTTTGCATATGTTTTTTGCCTAACGTGCTGGATGTTGTGCAGTGAATGATCTGGAGTGTTGGACAGCCCCTCCTGCCCAGTGAATGAGGCAGGTGTGCTGCAGGAAAATAATGCTATAATCAGCTTTTAGTGTTATTTGTGTAGCCAAGAAGCCAGATCAAAGTGTTTCAAGCAGATTTCATCTCACCTTTATTTAGCATCGAAGGGGAATTTTCACCATGCAGCTGATGCTAAGAGCTCTCTGCTCCTTTCCCCCTGCCACAGCTCGCAGGTAAGGGGTCCTCTGTCTCCTGGTTTCTGCTCCTCTGGACTTTGGGAGGTTGCCTCTGCCAACTCAGGGAGCAGAGCCAGCTCAGAGGGCTGCCAGGGAGGGAGAAGTGGGACTTCTCCTTTCCTTGGCAGCAAGCTGTTAGATCAGCTCAAGCCATAAATAATATCAAACATCCTCTCTAAGGAAGGTCTTTATCCAACAGCCACATCGCCCCAGGAAAACTGCTCTCAATTCTTAATTAACTGCCCAAGCTACGACCCACAAACTCACTTCTGTACCAAATAAAGTCCCTGCAAAATGAACTTCCCCGCTACAGCAGGCTTTCAAAACTCAAACCATTGGGTAAATC
Source organism: Ceryle rudis (assembly GCA_033439905.1). Classification (NCBI taxonomy): domain Eukaryota; kingdom Metazoa; phylum Chordata; class Aves; order Coraciiformes; family Cerylidae; genus Ceryle; species Ceryle rudis. Next base: position 9,111 of record JAAGNO010011576.1, read on the forward strand.
CTTTGACTAAATCCTGTGCTGGATACTGCAGGCTCTTCCTCTTTGCCCTGGTCACAGGAGAGGGACATATCATCCCATCTTCTACACCCCACAGCTACCAAACAACTTTTTTTTCTCGAGTTTGGTTACCTGGTTACCTATCGAGGCTCAGAGCTGCGCAGGAGCCACTGGATTGCTGTAGTGAGCAGCAACCTGTAGTCCTGCAGGATCCCCCCCTCTACCGTCAGTGGAGGGAGAGGAGCAGAGCGGAGTTGTCCTCTTTACATTCCCACAGGTGCAGGTTAGATGGCTCTGTACCTGCTGAACCCCACATGCTTCCACACATTGCTGCAATGACCCGTTGGCACTTCTGGAACACGCCCAATAGTCCCCTAATGCAGTGCTGGAACATACTTCCACCTTTGTACTTGATGGGTTGTAAATAAGCTTTAACAAAGATGATAGAAGAGGTTGGATGTTCAATCCCATCACAGACTCTAAGCTGAGCGTTCCTTCACTTTTGGTACAAACATTTCTTGTGATTTGTCTCTTTGAGAATCTTCCAGGTGCACTGTGGAGCGATGAATAAGTCACATGCACTTCCACTTTGGTGGACTGAGCTTGTTAACTCTTTTCTGTCTTTTCTTTGCATAACTTAGAAAAATTGTGTTCTCCTATAAAATTAATAACAAAATGTGCTTCCTGAGGGTAGGTAAACATCCTTCCTACAGGAAATGCTGCATATGCTGGCAGGGAAACCCAGGGCATTTCTAATGCACTTGTTAAAGCTTTCTCCTGTCTCTGGATCAGCAAAGCACCAAGAGCTCAAATCTCAACACACGATGAGCTCAACACTGAACAGAAAGCATGTCAAGACAAGCAACTTCAGTGGTCAGACCCCTGTTCAGCACTCCCCTGTGAGCCAGTTCAAGGGACTCATCTGCATCCCAACAGCCATCAGTATTGGCAGGTGGGAGTGAAGTTGGTTCCCAACCTCCACCAGCTCCTTCTTTCAGAGAGAACATGGCTACAAAGCACATGGTATAAGTCCAGGCTGAATAGGACTGGATTTGATGTGCAGGGTGTGCACCGAGACATCATCTTTTTAATGACACAGAGACGCTTTAGTTAAAAAAAAGTTAGAAATTTAAAAAAAAAAAATCTTTAATAATTCATTAAGAATTAAGCTTCATTAAGAGTCCAGGAGGCACACACTAGGAGAAAGAAGTATGGCAATGCAGAAAACTGTCAATTAGTCCCTGCACAATTTTCAGATGAATGCACCCTCTGTAATTAACCTGTATCAGCTATGCTGTAATATAGTGCACATGCTTACATATCGGCACGTGCACTCATATAGCATAAGGTGAATATAGTGGAAGGCAAAAACTGGAATAAATGTTCTGCTTGTGTTTGAGAGTACTCCTATCATTCTGCTAACGAAGGAAGTACATTTGCAGGAGTTTGGGCATGCAGTTGTATTAGGATTTGTAAATAATTTATGTGCATTTTGTTAACAATTTAAAATTAAATGCTATATGAAGTCATTAGGCTTTATAAGGCTAACTCAAACATGATGGAAGCATAATGCGAGCTGTACAACAAAAGAATAAGGTCTCCTGTTCCCTCAGACTGGGCTGCAAATGGGACTTTCGTGAACATGGATGCTTCACCTGATGGAAAGCTTCAAGCATATTCAGATGGCTTTGGTCAAGGTATACGGAGGGAAAAAAGGGTTTTTATCTTTGTTGTCATGCTTTGTAATAAAACAAAGTATCAACAAGAAAAACCGGAGGCTATTTTACCATGTCAGGTGTCAGTATCTCTAAAGAGTAGGTCTGCACCTCTGTTAGTCTGGCTGTGAAAGTTTTTTCTCCCCCTTGTCCAAGGTGACAGCTAGTTTGGAAAGCTGGGCTGATGTCTTCCATGCAGATAAATGCTGAAGGTGGCATTTCACAGCTGTTCTCTCCTGAGAGCTGAGGTTGGAAAGGGCTGATTTATTTCTACCTGTGAAATTCCTGGGTTTGCTACCTGTGATTGCTTTTTCTCACTGCTACCTGAAGTAGTTATGGCACTTGTGGGCGAGATAACGATGAAACCACACATACTTGTGGGGTTTGTACCTAGAAACATACACAAATCCTTTAAAATGCCCAAAAGAATAGCTTCCCAGGCTGATTATTCAGTCCAGGTCTCTTGGAGAGGTACTGCCATGAAGGACAGAATGGTAACAGTGCGCATGAGGTTGGATCGAACGCTGCTGCCGCTTTCTGAGATACAGGTATTTATAGTGTGTTAATACTAAGAGAAAATGAAAGGCTTGGGCAGTGAATCTTTTGGGATAGGACAAGGCACAGCTAGATAGGGAGGGGTGGTAACACGCCGGCATAATTTTTGTCACAGAGTGCAGGGAGATGTGCAAGACCAAACCCAACATATTCATTGCCTCACATGGCCAACCTGCCAGAACTGCAGAGATGAGCTGCAGCTCCACTAGCACAGTCTGGGACAAGGCACCCCAAGAGCTGTGGGGCACCAGGAGAGAGCAGCAGCATACAGCTGCCCTGCTGCAGGGGCAGGTTCACCAGGCATCATTTTCTACAGGAATGGCAGAAAATGCTCTGTTCTTCTTGCAAAGAGCAATGCTTTTCATGTTGAGGGTAGGGTCTAATGAGCTTTTATCATATTATATCATCTAGCCTCTCACCCAATCTAAGGTTCTCCCACAATGACAAATCTGTGAATGGATGGGGATGCTCGCCTGGTGTTTTTCCAAAGTAATTGCTCAAATTTGGCAACTGTTCTCTGGCCAGGATGACATTATTAAAATGTGTTGACCTTCATGAAAATCTTGCTGATGAACTGAAATGGGCAGACAAGCAGGCAGAAATGCAGCATTCCCAGTGTTGCTGGTCAGTTTTGGTGTCAGATAAATTTCCCTTACTGCTCTAAAGTCACGCAAGGAAAGAGATGTAATGCTTTAGATATCCTTCCATCACCTGAATTTTTCTTGATATCATTGCACTGCTCTGGGGGGCATCTGGCATCTGTTTACTCGTGCACTGAGAGCTTGCCGAAATGAACTGCTGATGGAAGCATTCGGCATTTCTCTCTCTGCTCATCAGAGCTGGTTTATTTGTTTAATCAGCATCTCTGTGCTCTTGGTTGTCTGTACCCTGTTAGGCAGGACTATGCCTCCCTGTCAGTATTAGATGAGGATTACTTTGCAATTCAGCTTGATCTTCCCATTCAACGTGCAACTTTGCTTACATTTCCATTTGTGTTGGGCCAGACCATCACATTGCAACTGAGCCACTTCAGTTTATGCCTGGTGAAGGGCCCTGCAAATATATCCACTGATAAATTAGTTTGCCCACAGCACTAGCAACGATCAAAGCTATCACTCTCAGGCTGCGAAGGCAAGTAGGGGGAAGTCAGGATGATCACACCATTGCGTGCAGAAGTAGCATGTGTGTGCCACTCTCTGCACCTCCCTGAACTCTTTGGGGTAAGCGCTTATCCTTGGAGACTTATTTTTGTAATGGCAGAAAGTTGGCTAAGAGGTGTGTGAGGATTTGCTGTCTGCCTCCCCTCGCCTGCTTGTATTTTTCAGAAATCATAGAAAGAGATTGTGGTGAAAAGGAGTGTTGAGATAGGATGAAGAATAAGATCTGTTACTGTTTGTTGAGGGTGCAGTTTTTAATGGGTCTTGTGGCAGCTGTATTAAAATACATATATGTAAAACTCATAAAACCCCCCAGTACCTGCTATTTTTTTTCCTTGAAGAAAGGAGAGGAAGAAAAATATTTTCAAGAGAAATTTAAAAGCAGAGTTTGTAAAGGCCCAGAGAGGGCATTTCAGACAGGACTGGTAATGCCCTGTAACCATAATAGATACATCCTTCTAGAGGAAAATACTTTGTGCTTCATTATCAAGTCTTGCATAGACATCTGATGGCTGATCATTTGTGCTGATATTTTACTAATTCTTTTTGTGTCTAATTGAGGCTCACTATTATCCTAGAGGAAGGCAAGGGGACATGGCATGACTAACAGACTGATCCACTGGGTTTTCTGTATTCATGAGGCTCCACTTCCATAAAGAGAAACTGGAAATCCTTTTCACCAGAGAATAATGTACAAGGCTCAGAGTGGATGAAGTTTGTGTGCTCTTTCTAATAAGCACTGCTTTTCTTTCTATAGACGCTTGAGCTCCCTGAATTAGAGAGCTGCCTGAAGGGACAGGTATTATGAAAAGAGCTGCCAAAGCCTTTGTGTGTCAGTGGGAAGCCCCTGATTATCACAAGAGGATCTAAACGGAAAGGTGACGTTCAAAAGACCATTAAGATAAAAGCCAGGATGAATTTCTTTCCAATCTCACTTAATAGAAACTTTTGTTTAAAATCACCTTTCCTGAGAGAAGAAAGGAAAGTCTGACCTATACGATTTGATACACACAGCTTACTCCTTAATTGGGTACAGTCAGCTGCTTAAGGAAGCAATAGCTTAGCCAGAAGAGGTAATGAGATTAATGGCAGAGGTAATAAGAATGTCAGTATATGTGAAAAATATGTATTTCTAATCTTTCAGCCATGAAAGCCTAATGGAGAACATAGTACCAGCTACTTCCCAATGGTCTTCCAGGACAACGGGCACAGATATGGTATAGGTGGAACTGCCTCCACCAGCAAAGCCAGCTTTCCCTGACCATGGCTTTGTGGACCTTCAGAAATTTGAAATAGGGTGCGTTTTTTTATGGCTAATTTTTGAGTTCCTGTTTGCTTGTACTCTGGACTCCCTGCAAGGTCATTGCCTACAGTGTACTCTCCCATGCTCTTTGTAGCCTAGTTTTGAATGAAATACTAGACTGGGTTGTGTCCTTTCTGCTTGAAAACCGTCCCACAGTTTAACAGTTCTCCCTACATGGCCAGGGCTTGTAGGCAAGAAGTTTTATTTTTTTTCCCATTTTTTTTCTTACAACCTTGTGACTTTTCCCAGAAAAATACACGGGAGTGTGTATGTGCGTGACTGGTTCTCTCTTCTGAGCATTAAGCAGATTGCAATGCGAGCCTGCAACTTGGAAATGTAGACTGAGGAAAAAGTGGTCACAAGCACTGTTCATGGTGACATTTGCCAAGCATAAGATATATTGGGCCTTATTTCCAGCTGGCCAGTCCTTCCCATGTACAACCAGTGATGCTGTCAGCCTGGATGGTCCCTGGGAGCTGCTGCTTACTGAAGTTTTCCTGCAGCTTTGAGATGACTGTGGCCAAGATCTCAAGACCCAGACTAGTGTCTAAACAATGCTTCTCTCTGCTGTGATAACAGATGTTGGCAGCAGCACAAATCTAACTCACTGTGTCTTTGCTCTCCCCTCATACAATACCCGTGTGCAAGTCTCGGTAGGAGCAGAAATAGGCAGTAAATGGATTGCTTAATTTGCTAAAGTCAGATCTATAGGTATCCACTTGGCTGTATGATGATGTGTTGCACTGCACAGCTGGGCCTTATAGTTCCCTGCTATTGCTAGAGGAAATGCATTCAACGAGTAGGTCACTTTTCTTACCTAGAATCTGTGCCCATTTAAAGCTGCCTGCTGCCTTCTTGAGTTATAGCAGACTTTCCACAACAGTTTCTTTTTTTCCTAAGAGTTGTCTCTCTCTCTCTCTCTCTCTCTTGTAATGCTGCATCAGAGGTCCTAGAGCCCCTCCACCAAACCTGCAAACAGGTATGGAGCCAGATCATATCACATCATGCCTTAAATCGGGTGCTGTAGCAGGTGGTTGCAGAGAGCTGCCCGTGACACCTGCCTCCCACCCAACTTCTTGGCCCACCACCGTGTTAGGGCTGCCTGCAACTCAGCACCTGGCTCAGCTGCTCTGCAAGGGAGCCATTTTAACCTTTGTGAGTTTAAAGACTCCACGTTTGAACACTCAGATTAAATTCTCATCACAGTAGGCTGTGATTTTGCTAACCACACTTCACTGAAGTCCCTGTTTCTGTGTATGACTAATAGTCACAGCTGGGAGGGATTTGTCTTTAGAAGGATTTGAGCAAGAGATGTGAGATGAAACACACTTGGAGAAGGGTCCATCCACCATCATGTTATCAGGGTTATCCTGGAGAAGGTGGAGCATGTGATTCTGGGTCATGCAGGAAATCGGTGGTAGAACCCATCACAGCTCAGCTCTGACTCCCCTGTTGCCAGAAGAGAGAGGCTTTTTTTCCAACATTTCTGGTGAAAAAAATGCCTGATTTATTCTGGGACCAGAAAATATTGATGACCCATCTCTTTTACAAGGCAAACTAGAAGAATGTCCTCAATAGTCCAGAGGTGTAAATTCTAGTTAGGATGTGATATTGACTGTCTATTATGAAGTAAACCAATTATATCACTATATGTGTTTATATATCCTATTGTTTTCTATTTACTTCTATATTTTTTCTCTCACACTATTTATTTTAGAGTTTTGGTTTGTACTGGATCTTGCTTGATTTAGCGTAGAGTTGAAAAGCAGTCTCAGGCCTCATGATTTTTCCTATTCTTAATAGATCTGTCTGACAAAATATCTTACAATTGCCAGAGCTAGTAGTAGGTACAGGCAGAGATCTGTGTAACCTGCTGTCTTGCAAGTACTTTTAGCTTCCTACTCAGAAATGATCATGCTAACGGCCAGCTCCAAGGAGTTGAAGATGAAAATAGCTTGAGCCCATCTTCCTGCTGAAGCAGAACTGTTATCTTGCTTTCACTCGCTATTGCTTTGTCCAATTTAATTTTAACTGCACCAAGCAGTGAAGCTTCTGCCACTTCAGTCGCAGGAGATAGTTTTGCATATCTTGCCCCCATGGAGTCCTTCCTGCTAGTCCACATTTTCCTTTCCTATCTTTACCCTTGAATGCTATTTCTATCCTGGTCCATGATGCTAATTGGCTACTTGCTCTTCATAGTATTTAAATCCTCTCAGGTCTTTCCTGTCATCACTTGACTGTGCCATAAGCATTGACTCTTTGAGCCTTAGTCTTTTTCTGTTTGCAGGTGGTTCAAGTTTTGCCATCAACTTGGGAGACAACACTTTAAATCTTCAAACCTGCCTCGTAGGCAGAGTGGTGGAAATTGGTTTTTGATTCACTGCTTAAAAAATAATTAAAAAATTGTGTGCAATTTCTTTAAATATCTTTGGGAGAAATGGGACTTGAAGAAAACCAGCAGTATTGCAAAACCTCACAGTATTATGGAGTTGTAACATAAAGAACATGGAGGGGAAAAAGGGG
>JAAGNO010011576.1:17058-62849 GCA_033439905.1 Ceryle rudis
TTCCTTTTGAGGACTAATATATTTTATATTATTTATACTTTATATCGCTTTTGTCACTGGCCCTTACTGTGTTCAGGAGCCGAGTATTTTGTGATCTGCTCTCCTCCACCAACAAAATGCCTTCCTTCCTGCAACCCTCTAGGTCTTTCTAGCACTTCCCAACTAGGATATCTGGATGCCCGACAAACTGTGAACTTGCTGTACCTACAAAGGTACCGGCTTCAAGACAATCTGTGCACTGGCACATAGATTAGGTTACAAGGGTCAGGGATCAAGCGCAAGGATGTCACTTGGCGAGAGCAAGGCAAACGCATCTCTCTCTCCTCACAAGGTGTGCAGCTGCCACTTCAACACCCATGTACCCCACAGACTGTGGGCCAGCAAACCCAGGGCTAGGGCCTCTCGTGTTTTGGTAATGTAGCTGTTTATAGCCTAAGCTATGTGTTATTCCTCTTTATTATGGTATTTCTTTCATGGTTCTTTACAGCTAGAGAGTTTTTGGAATTGGGCTACTCCCTGAATAGCAGAGCTATCCTCAGCAATGTTGAATAATTCATGTTTTGTATGTATTTACAGACAGTCCAAAGCTTACTCCTAACATCCCAAGTGCTTAAAGAAAAGGATGCGTGACCTCTCTGGCATAAGATAAATATGCTAGTAAACCATCCATGTAAAGCTGTAGCCTAGTCTTTATCCCCCAAGGCAGGTCCTCTGGAGGCTTCCCATCTGCCTGACTTAAGTTGCTGTGAGCTACACGGCAATCACCACGGCCGGGGAGAAATTAGATATTCCTGCAGGACTCTGGCAAGTGGAGGATCAGGGTTGGGAGCTTGCAATCACAAGCTGATTGCATAAAGTGAGCAGAAGACAGGAGTCTCTAACAAGCTTGTGACCCATCAGAAGGGAGCGTGAAGTTTGCGGACAGAGATCAAAACTCTTTTAATGAGTGAACTATGACAGAGGCTGGACGGGAACTAAACCCTTTTGGACTGTGGTCTTTAGACTGCCCAGCAGCAGAAGCTTGCCTTGAAAGGCAGTTTCCTCAGAATATGGGATACGCAGTCTAACAAATGTGCATATGCCCCAGCAAAATGAATTTTAAATTAATCTACCAGCTAGAATTGCAAGCTTAGTAGATTCAAGGGGGATGTGATAAGGTGGAATATATTTGAGTCTCAGTAAAATGTTCAAAAAGAGTCCCTCAGAGACCATGCAAATTACCTTGGCTCTGACAAAGGCTTAACAAATTTAGAAACAGCCCAAAGTGCTGCTAATAAAGCAGACCCCACAGCAGGGTGTCAGTGGAGAGCACAAGAGAATCGTGGGGTGGGGCTGAGGTGCGCGATGTTCAGTAGTCTGCAATCTATATTCAGAAACGTCCTTGTGCAGGGGCCAGATGAAGGAATAGGCGTTACCTGGCTGCTGTTCCTGGAGAGTACTGGACAGGGAGGAGCGGTGAGCTCAGAGAAAGGAAACGTGGCTGGAAATAACGTGGTGAAATCTGTGGAAAATGCAACGAGATCCCAAAGTACAGCTACTCCCTGGGGCGAGCCTGGGGGCAGACAGCCTGAAAGAGGTTTAAGGTTGGTAACAAACAGTGAATGATACATATTGCTGCAATGCAACAGGCTCGCCGAGGTATTATCCTTTCCTGTTTTTCATGGTATCTGAGCACTGCAGAGATTATATAAAGAGCCACTTTCCAGAGAAACTCTTCTCCCTCTTAGGATATGTTAGGAATTTTATCTACCAGCTTTTGTATTTTGCAGTGAAGGTGTGGGCTAAGCTGAGAAGGCAGGGGCTTGTATTCAGGCTTGGCTACAGAAAGATCATCCCATTCCTGTGAAAGAAGAAGGAAGGCTGTCCTGATAATACTGCTACTAGCACTCGTCTCTCCTGAACTGATGAAAGCTTCAGCTTGGTGCGGAGAGGACCACTGCCCCTGCCGAACGCGCCTGTTGTAAGCGCTTGTCTCTGAAGCACAGTGCTGCTCAGGAGTGGGAGCTCGAATCTAATCTGCTGCTGAAGAATCAGCTAGAGGACTGCCCAAAGCACCATCATGCTACCTTCGCAGTGGTATGTGTGGGAGAACACGTGGGTTGCTGAATCTTCAGGAGATGACATGATATTTTATTTCACTCTATTTCTAGAAACACTGAACCTTCGTTCCTAAGTGGTGTACGGTGCATTAGTGACAGTGGGAGGTGACAAACGTGTGATTCAGTGCTGCTTAGGTCTTTACCCTTCACTGCAGGCCCATCATACATGGAGGAAAGAGCTTTTAACTGTGGGTGGCAAATGGCTGTTTGTCTGTGAGGGTGGTCCAGAAGGATGCTCCTGGGAGAGAAGCATGTGCCTTTGCACATGCTCTGGCTCTGTCCTGTGTATCTGCCCCTCTTCCTAACACATTGCACTCCTTCACCTAGTTTAGGTATGTTTTAGAACTGTTTCCTATGTAAAGAAGTTTCATGTGATCTCATGGACTACGCATTTTGTCACCCTTGTCACCTTGTGTTTAAGCCTTTTAGCCAACTTCATTCAAGTTTGACTAAGGGGGCCCCAAAACCAGCAAGGGTCCTGTAAGTTTTACCAAAACAAGTTGCCTGGGGGAGAGTGGAGGCACGATTCCCAGGTTTGCCTCTGAGAGTCACCAGTGCTGTAGCACAATGCCAGCCTGCGTGTTGCCATCAAAGTGCTCTTCCAGGGGAGAGCTGGAAGGCAAAAAGAAACTGTATTTTATAGGGCTAGGAGGAGATAAGACCAAATTGTGCTATGGTTCTGTTCAAAAGCCCTGAGGCACAAACCCCAAGAGAGCAAGCCTGGTCATTTCTGTTGCTCACTGGGCTCCTCCATCCTGCTCTGGACTTGGCCTAGCCCCCGGCAGCTGGACGATGCTGGCTGCATAGGGTCAGGGACTGAGGTCAGCAACAGCTGAACAAACCTTGTGTCTCTGCACAAAGAGATCCTAATGGGAGGAAGAGGAGAAGGAGGAGGAGGCAGTGTGCAGGATGTCCCCAGATAGTACACTGATGTCCATGAATCATAAGTTGCTCTGCAATCACCAGGCTGAGCCCTGTCCTTTTCCCCCAGTATAATCCTATTAAAGATCACAGGGCTGCAGCTCGTTATGCTAGAAGAATTTGACCTATGCTTCCCCCCAGGCTGCTGTAATGAGGGCGAGTCTGCAGCGGGGGCTGTTGCTACGCTGAGAGGAAGGCAAATGAGGCAGATGTTTGGGGAAGACATTGTGTTTTCTTAGTTTTTAACTGCTAATAAGGCAGTGGAGGAGAACAGCACATTGACTGATTCAGTGTGTCTTGGGGCTGGAAACACCCTCCATTTGCAGCTGCAGGAGCTGCTAAGCTTTGTTAGCCATCCACCCTGGAAAAAAACAGGACATGGGCTAGAGAAGTGCACCTTCTGCATGTTTCCCTTCATATAAAATTACAGTGGTGGGTTTATTTTGTGCTGCCTTAGTCTAGCTACAGATTAAGTACATTAAAATCTCAGCTGGGAAAGACTGAACTGGAGCTAAAGCATGAACATTAAGTAGCACAGCAATAAAATTACAGTCTTGTGTGTGCTGGCCCATAGCTGGCACAGGCTCCTCTCAGAAGCAGCACAGTTTTCAAGTAGAGACCCAGGCAGAGTTTGTATCAGGGACAACTGCAAATCACAGCGCATCAGTCCATGAAAATTAGAGGTCAATTAATAGCAAGGGTCATTTTATCCCTAAAGGTCCTCCAGCTTCCTGCCTCGCAGTAAGTCAGATGCCTGCAAGGGTGTCATGCTTCATGGACGCTGCTGTCTGCAAAAGAGAAAAAAACCCCAGAAATCAGCCAAATGATTTGCAACCACAGTAATCTAGAGATGATAAACGAAAAACAGCAGCGTTGTCAGCTCTATCCAAACCAAGTATTAACTGTCCCTGTGAGTGCCAATAAAGGAAAAAAGGTAATATTTTATGCTGCCCTGGGACGTCCTGCTCGTACTTTATAAACATTGAATTTCGCCTGATTTCTCTGTGTGAGGCAGCTTGTGCTATTGCTAATACACAATAGTCTCTGCCTGAGAGCCTGGAATGCAGCATCAAAGTTCTTTGGCCAAGGTTGTTCAGCAAACCTCCAAAAGAAGGGCCGCCAGCACAGGGGCTGCACCCTGGCCCTGAAACAGCCCCCAGTGCTCTCCCAGCTGCTCAGGAAGGCCACCAGCATATGGTGTTCTCAGGGGATCTTGAACAGGTATGAAACATTTTCAAACGTGCCTCAACCCTCTAGAGAAGCACAATTCACTGCTACTGGGGAAAAGAAGCTGTGCTCATAGAAAGCTGTGGCTGCAGCTAGTACCCAGTAACTTTTAGGTGTCTTACAAAAAGTAATTAAAAATATCCTACTTTCACCCCTTTTTGCATAGATCCCACACCTGTCAAGAAGTGCTAGCATTTCAGCTGGATTAAGAAGCCCCCACCAGCCTGGCTGTGCAGGGGGCATCAAGCGTGGCCAGGAATGTGCACATGCAAAAGTCTGCTCAACATTTGGGGTTTACTGTTTTACTGAAGCCCTTGTTCTTGGTTTTGTTCCAATGCTTAAATGAATATATTCTTTTCAGAACTGCCCAGGAAACAGAAATCACTGGAAATTCATACTGCAGATGTAGCTATGTTTTTCTTTTCCCTTTGGTAAAACACACTTCAGAAACCTGGGGTAGTTGTTGCTTTGAAGTGGCACAATCTCTGCTGCTACTGGAGAGCAGTAGTGGAGAGGTTGGAGTGCAGACATTCAGCTGTAAAGAGTGGTGGAGATGACAAGGACCATGCCAGTTTTAGTCAGCGGTTGTCAAGGGCTTCCTGGGTCCATATCTCCCAGGAAACACTTTATCAGGGGGTGTAGAAGCCCTGTGTTCCCAGCTATTGCAGCTCTTTCAGGCAAGGACTGGGGAAGCATGGCAAATGGTGGTTCCTGAGGAGCAAGGAAACTTCCATGAAAATCCATGCATGGTATTGATGCAGTGCAGCTTGCCAAGCAACTTTGGAAACCTTCCTTCATGTTGTTTGAAAGTTCATGGAAAATAAGTTGTTTCTGAAAGATATTAGCAACTTAATTGTTTTCCCACTGGAAAATATTTTCTTGCAAAACTTATTACTGCTGCTTCTCATGTCTGTAGGGCCTTTATTTGGTGGTCAGTGCATCTTAGTGTTATTTTCAAGTGGAGATAAATAAAGCACACAAGTGTCATCTTCACATGAGCTAAGGTTGAAACGCTGGATCAGAGTGAGTGCAGATAATTGCTGTTCAGGACAGACCCCTGCACATGACAGCATTTGCAGACAGAGCAGATCCAGGCTCTCAAGCCAGACATCAACACAGAGGCAAGAGTTATCCTTCGCTTTGCTACCCAACTTGCTGTCTTACTAAATAACTTGGCTGCAGCTAAACTTGGCTCTGCTCTCCAGACTTCTTTTAATAAACTTAAGTCTCCGTCAGAGTGCTCCAGAAAGTTTGATACAGCATCACTGCTGAATAAACAGAAACCAATATTGAGTGGATTTGCTGGAGAATGCATTCAAGACCTTAGCTAAAATGCCAAAGTTTAGAGTGATTCAAAATACCATAGATCCCTTGTGATTTATAGCCATCTAATCAGTGCTTTAAAGCAGTTACGGGCAGACAGAGAAAGCAAGGGTGACCTACCCCAAGTAATACTTGCCTATGAGAAAAGAAAGAAAACAAAATGAGAGCGCACAATTCTGGAAACAGCTTGAAGTCCTGATGTATCTCTAGATACCCATCTCAAAAGAGACAGACCATAGTCCCACACACATGAGCCTGGTGGGGATATTTGTATTCAGTTCAATGGTGTGGGCTCCAAAGCAAATGCTCTCCTGTGTAGCCCTTCCTTTGGCACAGACCAAAGGTGGCACTGAACTTCAGCCAGAACCGGAAAAAGTCACCTGTAATTAACTGCATCTTTGTTTCTTCACTCCTCCACCACTACCATGTGCCAGAAAACTCTTGCTGACCTCTATTGCTCCTCAAACTCCAGATGATGTGGGCAATAAGCATTTGTGTGGTTGCAGTGACCACTTGCACCTAGAAAACCTGGGTCACACCAAGGGGGAGGCAACGCTGGAAGGGACTGCACTCAGCAGGGGAGGTTTGGAAGAGACAAGTGTCCAAGGAAAAAGTCTGAGCCACCATGTGGGCCAATTGGAGGTGCTTACATAAGCAGGCCAAGACTAGTTGTTGTTTAAATGTTTCTGGGCTGTCCACAGGCACAAGGGAAAAGTTAATTGTCATCTGAAAGAGGAAGCTGCATTTTTGTGGTTGAAACAGTATTTCCCAACCTTGTGGTTACCAGAGTAGTCCCAAAAGGGCCACAGACCAGAGGAAAAGTGCATAGCAAGTGCAAACGGATAGGGGAAGCTGTGTCTGATGAGCATATGCTTCTGCTGCTTGGGTGATAAAAGGATCTTTCTTCTCCCTCTGTCTCTAACATACATAGATAGGGGTTTATCACAGCAGGCTGCTGCCATGCCACTCCCTGAACAACATCGTAGATGACTGTCTTTCAAGCTGCCTTCAGATAGGAAGTGTAGGAGAAAGTGCTTGTCAGGGTTTAGGGTCAGGGCAGCCTGATAGACTTATAAAAGATGCTCTCTGTTAACCCCCCTCCCTCCCCAAAGGGGAAGAGAAAGGGAATAAGGGAGAGAGACTTAGCGATTAGAAAAGGAAACTAGAACAGCTTTAATGAAAATTAAAATAATAAAAATTGAATATATACAAATCTACACAAGAGCAGTACTGAACCCCCCAACAATGGTAATTATATCACCATCATCACTGATGCTGTGGAGCAGGAACTGGGAAAGTCCCACATTGGGCCCCGCCGCAGATGGGCACTGTGTTCAGGAGCTGGATGCTGGTACTGGATTCAGGAACACACAGATCAGGATTGAAGGCAGAACGGACAGAGTCCTCCGCAGATGCCAGCTGAGGGGGAAACTGGAAGAGGACCTGAACTGAGCTGAGCAGGGCCCAGCAAAGCAGACAAAATCCAGGCAAGACCCTTGTGATCCTTCAGCTTTATACCAAATATGATGTGTACGGAACAGAATCTCTCACTGGTCACTTTGGGGTCACCTGTCCTGTCCCTTTCTTCCACAGGTGCAGCCTTTTACTTTCTGCACCCCCATCATGGTACACAAGATCCAGCAGTGGCCTTGGACTGCACACCCATCCTTGGTGCTAACTCTAACCATGGGCTGTTATCACTGCTGGAAGCAGACACTGCCTGTGAAAACAGGCTGCTAGCTTCAGAAAGGGCAGTTAATTAGAAGAACTGAGCTGAAAATGAAAATCACTGAACAGAATTAGTTCTGTTCTCACTCGACCCAGGACAGTGCCCCTGGAGAAAACATCAGAGATGAAGAAGTAAAAAGCAACAAGCCACAGTGGAAGAACAGGGGGGAAAAAAAAAAAAAAAGAAAAAAATATGCTGGAAGGTCAAAACAAAACAGAAGGAGAGGTTAATAAGAAACCGAACAGCTGAGGAAGGAGACACCATTGAATACAGGGGACAGCTGAAGCAGCCAGTGATGAGGTGCTCTGTAGGACTGGGAGGTGTATGGGACATGTAGTTCCCAGATTCCATTTAGACTCTAGGGTTAGCATGTGTTGGAGCAGTTCAGAGAGAGGAGCTTTAACATGATCAGCATCAGCTGGCCATATGGGTGCTGGCTGGGAAGCCCTCTGAGTGAGCTGTAAAGGCAGCAGAGAGACAGGTCAGCATTTGATGCCCATGACTGCCACATGTTCCAGGACTGCCAGCGGCTCTGACAATGGCTAGAGCCTACTTAGTTCGGGCTCCAACCAGGTGCCCTCGTCGTGTTGCTTCTGCCTGCGCCAGTAGCTGCTTCCAGCCCCAGAGCACCTGAACACTGTACAACTTCTTGCTCCAGTGAAGCAGAGAAGAGTTAACTCCCCTTCAGTTCTCCTCCAGAGGAGAGAAGATGGAAATGTTTCCAACTGTACTATTTGTAAATCATTCAAGAAACGTTATTACTAACAGCAGAACGGTATAACTGACATTTACCAGAATCAGCTGAGGAAAGTGCACAACACAGCTCCTCTTGGGCAGTCCAGGAAAGGTGGAACAACTTAAAATAGCTTGCAAATAGAAAAATCAGGAAGCCATTACAGCTCTGTAGGCAACACCCCAAAGTCCATTTTAGCAGTTAGCCATTGTACTTAAGGCAATAGAGAGCAAGTAGGCAACAAGACCACTGGAAGGCTTGTTTCTCCATTGAATCCTAAAATTAGCTCCAGCTCACTGCTAGCGAAAGGTGTCACATTGACAGGGCCGGAGACCAGAAACATCTATCCAGATGTTACATAAACCTCTGTAATGTGGGTCTTCTCTGAAGTGGGTGATCTCCAGCCATTTAGGCTGCGCAATGGACACTTGAGAGTGCCCTGTGATCTTGACATCTCTCCCCTATGACTGCGGCTGAGACCCACCAACTGGCTTCCCATGATCTGCCCAAGGACTCACATGTTCCTTATGGAGGCAGCGTGTGGCATCAATTAAAGTACTTAAAACTCACTCAGAAACAGGCACAAGTATGACAACTCATAACAGCTGCATATGAAAGGGTCTGAAATGTCCCATATAATCAAATAATTACTGCTATGCTCAGACAGCAGAACATTGTCTTTTGAGTTGGGTTTTTTTTTTTATTTCTGAGGGCTGTTAAAGATAAATTTTGCAGTGGTTACCCCTGGATAATTTTCATGTAGAATAAATTCAGATATGAATGAACTTGGCCTCTTCTGTGGCCTGCATGAGGCAAGGGGTCAGGCAAGGAGATTACCCTGGCCTCTTCTGAGTTTATAATGTTGGAAGGAACGCAGATCCTTGTCAAAACACAGTGGCGGGCAATAGAGCCGGTGCTGCCAGGAGGTGAACTGGAGTGAGAAACAGGTGTTCTGAAGATCCTTCCACTTGGAGTGGATAGTAAAATTTCTACCCAGCTCATAAATATGACTTTCCCACTTCCCCTCTGTTTTCATTACAAAAAAATAATCCCTATCTTCCTCCATTTTGAGGAAGCAGTTTGAAGGGCAGTTTCTGTGTTGCAGCTGGACAGCTCTCTCGTTGGGAGGAGTGAGCAAAATCTGAGGTGACTGTCTCCTGCCAGCTGAGGAACACCAACCTTTGGCAGTCAAGGATGTCCCAAAGTGCTTTTGGAGCTATGTTCAAACCTGGCACCTAGAACAGCCCCTGAAGCAGTGTTGTGCATGTGATGTCCCAAGACCAAGCTGGGCTCCCGTCACCTGCCTCCAGTGCTGCTGTGATGGGCGACACTGGAGACAGCATCTCCCAGACTTAGAAGGGTTTGCAGGAGAGAGCAAGTTAACAAGTCTGCCAGCAGTAGAAGCAAATCTAATGCATGACTTGCTGTGCCTTCTCACTGACAAGCCATCAGCTGTAAATATTAGTGGTGGTACCTAGCAGGAGGCAGGAGAAGTGCACAGATGTGGGGAAATTTTTTTATTCATAAAGAAGAAGAAACATTAGCAGGTATCAGTGGTAGCATAGACATGCCCTTGGACAAAATACAGCCACTAGGAACTGCTTGGGCACCTGGTACAGGTTATACACCAAACAGCTACGGTGCACAAAGACATAGGTATGTTTTGATCCAATCTCTTCGCTGCAGGGCACCTTTTAGATTTAAGGAACCTATCTACTGCAGGGCAAGTACTGCAAGTTAGAGGTGGTTATTAAACGATCACTGATACGCTTTGTTCTCCAGTCAAAACTTTGTGTTCACCTCATGAAAGGGATCCAGAAGCCCAGTGGTGACATTTTCAGTCTGCCTGTGACAGTCCTGCATCTGGGGAAAAAAAGTACACTTGCAAGGGGGTTTAAGATTTGATGCTTTCCTTTCAGGAGGTTTGTCTTTGTACAAACCCCAAGTTTTCTTCCATGGTGAGATTCTCTAAAGTGCCGGCCAGATTTGTACTGTTTATTACCCTGTGTACTTCTGTTCTCCTACATGGACTTTGCCAATGCAGGCCACTGGTGGCTCCCTGGTATGGTCATGCACCTTCAGTCAGGTGGTGGAGCCATGTTGCTTTCAATCCACCAAGGGCAAGGTCTTGAGAGCTGAACAATATCCTATATGAGGAACAGACCAGCAGGGCTCTGGCCTGAACAAACTCACAATCCTCTTCTGTCTAACTTCTCCTACCAAAAGAGGTCTAAGCTGCTCTCTGGACTCTTAATCAATGGGCAGAGTGATGGGGTGGGAGGACACTGCTTGTCTCCAGGCCATATAGATGCAGAAACTGTTGCAAAATGGGGTTAAGAAATTTGTCCAGAGCTGCAGAACGTGTGGGCAGCAGAGCCAGGATCTCACCCTCCTACTTCTCTGGCCCAGTCACTGGAGTAATCTTCCCTCCTGTCAAAGTAGCTGAAAAGGAGTGAGTGGAGGAAATGCTGTGTGCAGGGGAAAAAAAAAAAAAAAAAAAGAAAAAAAAAAAGAGTGTATCCATTTTTATTCTACATTTTGTTTGTGCAAAGGGGGAAGAGGTGGTGCAGTTTGCCTAGAGGGTGGTTTGCACAACTGGAAATATTTAATTAAGTGAATTATTTTCCTTGTAGTACTTTAAAAGGTTATATCCCCAATTAACAGTGCATTAGACCTAGCCTGAGCCCCATTTTGATATGCTCAGTGGACTGTGAGGAATTTACTGTCAGCTTAAGAGAGACAAAAAAGGTAGAAGTCAAATCAGTGGCAAAATGCAGTTTCTGGCTCCTTGTCAAAGTACCCGCAATGCCTCATTACCTTGGTTTAAAGCCAACAGACTAGCTTAACAGGGCTGTTTATTACTCCCTCCCCTTTCAAATATACCAGAAAGGAGGTTTCAGCTACAAATCCTCTCTTTGCTAAGTTGTGCTTTGCTTTTTTTTTTTTATTCTTCTGACATATACCCTTTCTTCTACTGCCTTACTCGAGCGTGGCGTTTGCATACAGCTGATAAATGCCACCTGCTGACGATGTCTCTCAGGCCATTTCAAACAACATCCTGTCTCCATACCAGCTGTTTTGGCTGGGAGCATTATTGTACCCTGCTGCCAGACTTGGAGCCAAATGATCCTGGGGAGGCGGGGAGAGGGTGTTAATGAGATAATAAAAGTGTACACTCGCTATTTTCTATTGCAGTGTAAATGTGGCTTTTTCTTGATTATAAAGCTTGTTTAGCCATTGGAACATAGCTCCGTCAAAAAGACATCTTGATTCCTTTTTTTATGGCAGCCCTCACAGCATTGTACCACATGAATTGTCAGCCTTTTCTTCCTCTCTTTACCAGAAAACATCTGTCCTGTTTTCCTTCAGGAGTCTTGTAGCACAGACACCCAGCGTGTGTCTTGTGGCACAGACACCTTCGCACCAACCAACCTGCCGTAAAGACACCCCAAGGAATGGATATAAATGAGGGGTATAAGTGTCCCTGCTACAGCAGTATCCCTTACTGCTTAGGGGATGGGACCACCTGAGTATCTCCACAGAGAAACATAGCTTCAGCAAAGGAGTTAACCATAACTTGACCTAAAATGGTCTGCCCATCTTTGGTACAGGAAATGTTCAATGGGGAAGACAGAGCCTCCAAGCACAAGTGCCATGGCTGGTGCTGGAGCAGCTCAGCCACAGCCCTGCTCCCATCCCCTTCAGCACTGCCATTGCAGTTCTATGCGCTGGAAAGGGACAGAAAATGGTAGCAGAGAAACAAGTGGCCTTTCTTTCCTGCTCATCTCTCACTGAGAGCTTGACTCCCACCTCTGAACTGCCCACAACAGCCATTTTCCTCTAGGTTTATTTTCAGACAAGTTCTTCCTCCTATAAGGGTGTTACAGGTCCCTGTGCCCAAAGCCTCTCTCTTCTCTTTCTGCAGGCTCTGCTGAAGAAGATGCTGCTTAGCCAGTATTTGCACCCTACTACATGGCATATAGGTCAGTACCGCAGGCAGCAGCCTCAGCACACCAAGAACTGAATCACTGCAAAACAGTCTCAGCAGTTCATTGTGGTCTCTTTCTTATCTATATCTTTCTTCTTTCTATCTTATCCTCAGCATGTCAGCTGTTTGCAGCAGGAACCTTCCTTGTACATGCCAACCACCTCCATCAGCAAAGGCTCCTGTACCACAGAACACTAAAAGTTAATGATAACAGGAATAGTGATTTTAGGGCAGAGATGTTTAAAAAAGCCTGAACTAGGGGTAAATACACACATGATTTTCTATTCAGCTACCCTAAACTTTAGCCGAACTTTGGTCTGAACAGTCCTACTATTCCTAGAGTCTCTCCTTTTGTGAATGGTCATACTTCTCCTTTGTGCAAGTAGAACTCCCAGAGAAACAGCCTTTGAACTTAGTTAATTAAACAGCGTGCTTGGGGGAAACACAGATTAACACCTGGCTTCATCCCTGCTGACAAGCTGTCTTCAAAAACCTGTTTAGGAGGCAAGGGAAACCCTTCAGCTGAGAGGAGGTTTTAATGAGGTCTCTGCATGCTACCCTGGAGCAGAGCAGTGAGGACTTTGCTCAGCACTCGTGCTGCAGCTTGCATGTAAGTGGCATTGCGTGGAGAGGGATAGGACAGGGAGGTCCAGCACCCTGGTCCAGTGTTGCCTGATAAGTGATCAGGACACAGAGATTGCTTCTTCATCCTCACCTACTTCTCTTTAGTTATAACATGGATTTGTTGCAGCTGTAGGCTCCACTCCAGTACTTCTGAAGCATTGTGAAAGAATGTGATGATGTAGCTTTATTATTTTTAGCCTATTTTCCTAAGTGAATTATGCTTACACAACTACGTCTCTGCAGCCCTACCCTCCCTGCCCCTCACATGCAGTGCTCATAGCTTTTACATCCATATGCTTATTTTAAACAAATTTGAGAGGGAGGAGAGGTCTCAGAGCTGTGAAGGATAACTCACAACACTGGCATCTGGGTAGATGGTAGACAGGAGACACACACTGACGGGTCTGCTGCTGGTAGGTAGGCAGGCAGCAATAACCCAGCCCCAGTCTGCGCCAAAGGCAGTTCCTAGCCAGCTCACCGGCATGGCTGTCCTCTCCAGCTTGCCCTTGCTGGGACTTGCCTTGCAGGCATGAAGGTGATGGGCATGTTAAAAAATGGGAAGGGTCAAAGATGGGACACAGGGGAAATGGCAGGGAAGGCTAAAGGCTATAGGATGCAAATCTGTGGCAGATTGGACTTCAGCAGTTCTGGCACAGAGGAGCCTCCTGCTTTATCTGAGAGTGACTGGTGCCTTTGGCACAGGCCTAAAGCAGTTTGGCTAGAGTAATTCTCTGTAGGACTAAACTCTGCTTGATTGGATTAAGGAAATGGTGGTGGAACGTGCTCCGACATGTTTGCTGACTATGTTTCTAGCTTAGACAGGACAAAGGACAACCTGAGCTGTGGGAAAAACAAGGGGAAAATGAGTCTGGGGGTCATTCACTCTTCCTATGAAAAACAAACCTGAAAATGTAAGAGAAAATCCAAAAGCATAGAGTCCCAGGCTTCAATCTTCCAGGTGAAGTTAGTTCTCTCTTAACGTGCAGTGACTCCCAAAGCTTTAAAGCACACACAAAGCCCTGGTGAAGTGAGACATAATTTGCACAGGAATTGCAAAGGGATTTGAGTGAGTGCATGTGTGAGTGGCTGCCCTTTCAGGTAGGGCATCCCAAGTCCCCCACAGCAGAGATGCTGCCATATGTGAGGTACCTCCCAGGGGTGTCAACAGCCTGTCTCTGGTTTCTGAAGCTTCCCGAGCCACAGGGTGAATGAGTAGTGGGAATTTCTGGGTATAAATGTAGGGTACATGTGTGCCTGTGTCACTGTTTGTTGTGGCCTAGACATTTGATGTTTAACATCTGCCTGTAGAGTGATGGTCATAAGACATAAGATTTATTGTGTAAAAAGGATGAGGATATAACTAAGTTCAAAGGGCTTATGATGAGTTCATGAGATAAAGCATTCAGTTTTCAACATTTATTTATTAACCAAATTAACCAGCAAATGTCATTATCTTCTCAAAAGGAACCAAATTAGGTATTTATCCTGATGGAAAACCAGAATATAGCATAAATGGGTCTTTGGTAATGTGATCACCACTGTAATCTATTACACTGGGCAGCTGATGGTGGAATTATACCTTGTCCTTGTCCCCTGCTATCAGTATGGTATTGGCTGTCCAAACAGTGCAAGACAGCCCTTGTTCTTTCAATGTGGGCTTCTCTTTTCAAAGCAATGCAACCACTGCAGTTTTATTTATCCTTTTATTTCTGCTTGAGAATTGTTCTTTGACATTTTCCCCAGCAGAGTGGTCTTGCTGGAGAACTGGGCTCTCTGAGGGGGGTATTTCTTTGATGACACTGGATACAAGCTTATATTTAGCAGCAAAGTCACAGCTAACACTGTCTGTTTGGTAGCATTAAAGCTAGTCTGTGTATAAGCTTTTTTTGCCTAAAATAGACAATAATTCAGACTTTTTTTTTTTTTTTTTTTAATTTGCTGTGGTCAATAGCCAATCTTTCAACAATTAGGACATTATTTTGCTCCATCAAGCATAAAGCTTAGAGGAAACTCAATTCCATTTGAAGCACAGGGTAAGAGAAAGAGACTCCTACCTTGAAACTAGAATGCTCCTGACTGTCAGGAGACCTGAGCTGCTTGTGGGGTCAGCCTGCAAGTGCCCTGGAGAAAAACACTGGGATCAAGCTCTTCTCTAAGTAACCTCTCATTTTAGAAGCCTCATTATTTGCGGGCCAATCCTGATGGCTCTGATTTCTATTGTCGAAGTTGCTGACAATTTTCAGCTTCTGTCATTCTTGGCTGCTTCCAGAAATACAGCATGTGTATAATCCTTTATTTTTTATTTTAACTTTTTGGCTACACTAGCTTTGTATAATTGTGCTCCCTTTAATATATTCCAGATGACTTTTACAATCATGAGAACCCACAATCAAAGAGCAGTGTAAAATTACTAAAATATCAGCTTAGCTATTATTTTTAAACTAAGTCAAGTGCTTACATGAGGAATATACTTGAAAACAGTCAACGTAATCTGATGTTGTGATTTCACAGTAGGTCAGATCCAAACCTGATTAGAAATCCATAGAAGACGACACCTTGGTGACATAAAGCAGCCATTTCTCAGTAGCTAAGTGGAGTTCAAAGGCAGCCTTTCTGCATTTGAAATGCCAAAATCTGATACAAAAATATTTAGACTAGTCACCAAAATAAAACAAAACCTATTTCTCCCCCATGACTGCAATATATAACAACTCTTTATATTTAGCCCTTTTAGATGGCAAACTGCCTACCATTGGGCAATGCCATTCCACAGAAGACAAAATATAAGCCACTAAAATCAAAACAGCCAGGTCATTAATGACTCAGGCAGCTAAAATCAAGGAATTAACAGAAAGCACAATAGCTTTTAAAGCCATCAAACCACTACAAAGATAGTTTCTACCCACTGTAGAGTATAGTAAAGGATGACTATGTATGTGCCTCCTGCTGTCTTTCCTTTGCAAAAGGGGAAATTCACAAAGCAGACCAGGAAAGGCTGGCCCCTGTAAATGGGACCTGCAGGGATCTCTTCAGGCAGCAAAGGGAACAGTGGAAGGTGAGGCGAGCTGTGGAGGAGTAGGCTTTTGGCCAAAGCTTGATCCTGCTGTATCCCGTTCATGATGGCTGGACCTTAAGAAGCCACCTGTGCCAGCTGAGTCATTTCCAGGCATGAACAAAAGGCAAGCTGTGAGAGCTGGAACATTTCTGAGCTCTGTATCTAAAATCTCTGCCGTTTAATATGCAGGGAAATTATAAGAGAAAAAGCACGTTCCACTTTCCCTGATCAGTCTGCCCATTCCCATGCTCTGTTGAGGCAGCACGTCCAGATCCGGAGACACTGCTTCATGTCAGTGAAACATCACCTCTGAGAGCCCCTGTGGCAATTCCTTTGAACCAGAGTTCAGCTTCCCCCTCGTGAGGAAGAGGGACATATTTCTTATTAATGGGGATAACTTCGCTGGAGCAATATGTACTCTAACTCTGTTTGAATGAAAAATGAGAAAATCTCCCTATGGTCCTTCCCCTCCCAAGTCCCATGTAACAAGTTTGTCTCCCTGTCCCCTCACAATTATAATACCACCAGTAAAGGAGCTGTAGGCTCATTACCTAACTGCTTAATGAAGTACATTAGCAGGACAGATGGATAGCTGGCAGTAGAGGCTGAAACAGGCTAAAATCCAAAGTGCTCTGAAATATGCCCTTGGGCTTTCTCTGAAGTCTATTTGATTTTATAAGAGGATTTTAACATTCAAAGGTCCATAGGAAGCTTGCCTACTTCCAGAAGGCATCATTGTCCACAGCATAGAAGCCTCAACTGGTGCCTAGATTCAGGGTCTGTGAGCTAACTCTGATAGTTCTTACCCCGCCACTAAGGTTCTGAAGTTGAGTCACACAGAGAGCAGCACCATTAGCAAAGTGGGCTGCACCTGCTGTGCTACCAATGGTCCTGGGAAGGACTGGCAGGAAACCCCACAGAGATCAACCACACTTGGGATAGAACCTTCTCAAAACAACCCTGTGGTCCTCAGACTTCATAGTAATATTTAAAAAAATATTTCCCTTTTTCCTCAATGGTTTTGGCAGCCGCGGATGTTTCTTTGTCAGGAGGAGAGAAATATCTGCACTGACAGGCAGCACAGACCTATGTACAGACCAGCCAGGGGAGCTGAACCCTGTCATCCTACACACCCAACAGTGTCTTTGTTTAACATTTTCCTAGTGCGCACACTGATTTCTTTGTATCCTTTAAGGCACAGGAATAGTCCTTACCAATCTCTTTGCTCACTACATAGTGATGTTTCACATCACTGGCCAAAAACATACTGCTGTTGGACGATGCAGAATGTGCCTTGTACAGAGATGTATGAGGCATCCTTCCACTGCCTACAGGGGCAAGATGTGCTCGCTTGGCAGAGCCAGCTTCCTGCACTGTCTGCAGCAGTCTGGTGCATTCTGCCAGAGAGGGGTCCAGCTTGCTGCACCAGCAACCATTTCTGCTGTCCTGAGTTGGAACGCAGAACTTCTCTGATGAATAACATGAAGCTCAGAGGCTACAGACCACCTCTCCAGGAGGTGGCTACAAACCGTCATGAAAATAAAAAGATAGTCAAGTGGCAAAGACAAGCTGGTAGCAAAACAAGTGTTAGTTAATTAGAGAGTAGGGTAGAGATAAGCACTACCCCAATTCCTGAAGTTGCCTGTACAACAAGGGAAGACCCCAGCTTCTCCTTCTGATCTTATGCGATATGGAAGGGTGGTATTCTGAGGTGCGGTTCCATCTTTCAGATTCTCACCACTTACGCAATCAACCCTTTAGATGTGCTGTTGTGAAGGACCAGTGGCAAAGGGCTGTTTTGCACCTCGTGTTGGAGCCCACCCTTCCACACTGAGGTGCATGGGCTAGGAAGAGGATGTGTGTTACAGGTGGCACCAGCATCCCGTACGCATGAAGTGGAACTGACATTTGTCACTGTAGAGAAAGCAGAAAGCACCATCAGTTGAGGATACCCGTGCATATTTGCTGGCAATACTGTGAACAGGAAACAAACATTGCACATATGACAGCGCACCTTCCACCCAAAGGTTTCAAAAAGGTTTGCAAATCCTGCACTGTTGAATTAGCCTTCCCTAATTCTTCTGCAAGACAAACAAGTGACAACACCATTCTGCAGATCCCTTAAGTAAGCCATGTGGATGCTCACCTGTAACTCATTGAAGCATGTCCCATTTGGGGCTGATGATAGATGATCCCAATGCCACCACCTAGTTCCTTTGTTGTAATATGACCATATGGCTTCTCAAACGTCCTTTATGTATTACTTCAAAAGTGTTTCTCTTTGTCATGTTAACTTGAGCTAGAGCACAGGTGTTGCCCTATTTTAGCTGCCATCTGCACACAAAACCCTTCTGTGGCTTGGATCAGTTGGCTTACATGGTCAAGGGGATATACTACACCGCTTTGTAGAGTGGCTGCAGACTACTGCCATAGACCACTTGTGGTCCTTCATGGCCTTCCCAGAATTCCCTGCCAAGTTTCCAGAAAGGATACACAAGTTCTCCTACAGTACTATGAAAAGTCCTTATTGTGCATTTCAGCCTACTACATGGCTGCAATTCATGCTGGCTTTGATATAGCACAAAAGTAAGTGCTGCGCTGGTACAAATCACGCAGTGTTTCTGCTGTCACAGGTGCCAGGCTCACTCAAGGTCAGTGATCTGACTATAAGTAAGTCGTGTTGCCTCTGCTGGGAGGACTTTGCAAAAATACAGCAGCCAAGAACAGGAATATCTTCATGAAAGGTTTGTGTTACATAATGTGTTCAACAAAACCAAACCAAACCAAAAAAATGGGAGGAAATTAGGAAAATAATTTAAAAAACATCAGAGAGGATTCCTTCAAACAGCAGCTCTGTAAAGCATTTTATTCATTTAACCCAAGTGTACAAAAAAAAAAAAAAAAGAGGAGCTTGGCCTTGGAGTTTTAAGGAGTGTCTAGGGCACTTGCCCCTCTGCCAAGTGTTTCAATGAAGCACTGAAATGAAATACCCAGGGAAAAAAAAAAAGAAACTCTTTTACTTAGGGAAGAGGGGAGTTGGAGCAATTAATCTGCCAGAGGCAATCTTCTTCTTTACAATGAGTAAGTGTTTACTGTTCCTGAGTGGGGTACAGGTGACGTGTTCTTCACAGCAGACAAAGATGAATTATCTGGAATAGATGGCAGACAATGGAGCTTATTAGGGAGGTGAGGGGTCTATTCATTTTATCTGCAAGTGATTCTCTGCTGGGCTGTGAATAAACCATCCGACACTTCAAAGTCATGCTACCTAGTCCAAAAAAGATTAGCTACTTTTACGCCTGACTAAGGCAGTATTGCATAACATGGGATTCAGTGTTGTCGGGAAGACAAGGGCATGACTCAGGGTTTGGTTTTTTTCCCCTTTCTTTGTTTTGATTTGTTTATGAAGTAGGTGGCCATGTTCCAATCTGCTTGTAATGAACATGCTGATAGCAAGCTAAAAATAATTTTGCGGGAGTATTTTACAGTACAAGAAGTCACTATAACAACAAAAGATACAGATATGTCACAGTCAACCCTCGCTAAACATGCAGTTGTTTAGTATTTAGGAAGGCACAGGCAGCAATAATGAACTGAATGCAGCCCATATTTTTGAAAGCATTGCATGTTTGTGAGATAGAGGATGTACTGATGTTTCTTTCTGATTTGGATCCAAAAGTTTGTCTTTTTCTCTGTTTCCATTAAGCCTGCTACAGAATGTCCCTTGATAACAATATATTTCATAACTGGCCCTTTTAGTGCAAGATCTACTGTGTCATTAAAGGTTTGATGTGGCTTGCAACATCAAACTCACATCAGGAATGACTTAAAATCATCTTGCTTTTACTTAGAAAGTTTAGTCTTTAGAAATATTGCAAAAAAAATATATTTTCAGAAGCTCTCAGATAGGTTGGATGTCAAGTTTATGCTGAAAGTCATTAAGGCTCAGGCTTCTAAATCATGCTATAAATGCTTCCTAGAGGCTTCAAGGGCAAAATCTGTGTCCCTACAGAGGATCTGGAGAAGACTCTTTATACCCTTTAAGATCTGGGCTCAATCTTGGGAACAAACTGTGGAAGAGAAGTCACAGATGGATGAAGGGAGGCTCCTATCAGCTGCAAATAGGCTTACCATAAGGAGGAGATGGCTGAATCCATGCTTATAGTTATGGTTTCTCTTGTTATGTATCAAGATGCACAGTGTTTAGTGGTTTTCCTTAAATCTGCAGTTGTGCAGAGAGCTGATGTGATGAGCCCTTCAGCTTGATTGCTTGTTTCCAAGTTTGTTGGAGGATGGACTAGAGGGAAGGTGAAACACAATGGCTTAGACAGCAAAGAACACAATGCTTCTTGGTTTAAGACTCTGATAATTAAGCCATTGAAGATTGCTGGGGTTGGCAACACCATGTCTACAGGGAGCTAATTACTTGTACAACTGGTAAAATACCATGACAACAACAAACAATGACATTTTATAGACAAGTAACGATGACAAGCTCCTGCCCTGCAGCGCGCACTTGGAAGGGCCAGCCAGTACCCTTCCAAGTCAGTGGGATGTCTCAAGTGAATAAGAGCAACTTAGAACCCACATTTCTGTTGTGAAGGGGATTAGAAAGGATGTAGTAAACTGCGATAAATATACAGACTAGAGATGTGTCAATCAGTGAAGATCCACTGCAGATGTACAGTCTGCATGGTTAGATACTTCTTCAACAGCACGATGGGCCCAGGGGCTTGCTGATTCACTCTCTCCTGTTCTTCATTTTGCTCCTTCATAGAGATTGTGGGTTTGGTCTACAAGTCTCTCCAAGGGCAGCTGCTTCGGTGTTCTTTTTTTCCTCTCACCAATATACCCATAGGACTTCCACTTATTTCCTTTTCTGTGCAGCAAAAGCAGCGGAGAGGCTCTTACTTGTTTGCTGAAAGTATATTTTTGTGGTGAGAATGGCACGTCTTCCTCCGAGACATTTCAAAAGAGCCCCACCTTGCATAATTGCAGGATTTCAGCCAAGGTCTGACTGCTGAAGGATCCCTTTTTACTCAGTAAGCTAATATCACTTACATCTCTCCCTAACTGTAAAAGCCTTGCTTTTTAATTCATGTAATTTTCCCGTTGAGAACATAGACTAGTCGAGGCATCTGGTAAAATCTGTTAATGTAGTTATTTGTTGGAAAAGAATTCAAAACAAATTTCTGTGAGGTGGAAGCTTAAAAGCCTTAAGGGGACCAGCAGTAAAACATCCAATTTAATTTACAAGACACCTATCAAAATTCAGGTAGCCTTGGTTCTGGCAATTATTTATTTGTTATTAAATTGTCTTATTCCTATTCCAGGACAGAATTCAACATTACATTTGTCCTTTCTGGTGACAATTTCAGAGGAAAGGCCCCTGGCTAGGTAGTATGGACATCCTGTGGTACACAGTATATACCTATATATATATATGTGTGTATGTATATATATGTATGGGATTTTTTTAGTATTTTTTTTCCAGGGAAACACAATATATGAGAAAAACCCCACTGTGTTAGATCAGTGCTCCACCTAGCCCACTGCCTGGTCTTTAGCAATGGCAGGAGATCCCATTCAAGGAGAATGTGTGAACCTGACCGCTCTCTGCAGTTCCCTCCCCTTTAAACTTTCCCAACAATCACAGCTGTTATATTTGGGGTACTAGAGGGTATCCATGGATACCTCTCGGTATCCATGTGTGAACCTGTCTCGTCTTTATGAACCTGATGGCAATATCTGACTCCACACCCTCCTCTGGCAAGAAGGTCCAGAGATTCACTGCCTTCTATGTAAAGATGGACTTTTAAAAATGTTTTAAATGGACATCCCACCAGAGTCATTAATTAGTCTTATCCTCAACTTATGGAATGGTGGAGTTTTTGTGAACATCTCTGTGTTCCTGTTTTACCTACTGCCTCCATGGTTTTATAAACCTTGATGATATTCAGCCTCATTCTGCTCTCCAAACAGCCTTTTTAGACTCTTTTCATAAGGCAGGTTCTTCATCCTCTCACCTGTTTTAATTACCCTTCTCTAACCCTGCTACATCCTTCCTGAGATGTGGAGACCTGAGTTGCACTCAGCTGCTGTGGGGGCACCAGGATATTATAGAGCAGCTGAGTCCTCTTTCTGATGAGACAGAAGCATCTTCTTGGTGTGCAGCAGGACTAATAGGACAAAACTGCAGCCGTTTACCTGTTAAAACAGCACAAAATTCTCTGAAAAATCTACCAAGGGATATATGGATGCTCCTAAGATTGAATCAGCCATTTATTCTGGTGGCTGCTGTTTTTCAAATGGGGTAAAGGGGAAAAAACCAAAACCAAACAAAACAACACAAATCCTGAAAATCTGCTTGAAGCTCTTTGATAAAGTTGCATTATTTTATTGAGCAATGTGGAAAAATAACACTCACCAGGAAAGGCCCAAACTCTGAATCGATGCGAAATTGCTAGGTCCAATTTGAAATGAGGAATTTTTAAGTATGAGAGACCTGGACTTTAGCCACCTTCCTGCAGCTCTCCTTCCTTTTTCTTGCTCCTCTGGGCAGCATAAGGGATCCAGAGAAAGAAAGAAGCCAATGTGACTGAGACCCTAACTATGGGCTCCTATTTGTGGACACCAGCTGGGCTTCTGCTTTGAATTAATACCAACTTATTTTTCCTCTAAAAATGATCCTCCAAAATGGTAGCAGCCAGAAGCAGAACTCATGGTAATCCTGCTTCATGGAAAACCTGTCTTGTGAGCCTCAGGAGAGGGAGAATGGAAAGCTATTGCAGAAACCACACGGTTTTCCTGGCCCTCTCTGATGGATTTTTCCATCAAAAGAAGGATGCTTTGGCTTAGCAGCAGTAACTTGAGGTTCTGTATGCCCAGCAAAGAGCTCTCTGCACCAGGCTTTCTGTGAAATCCACAGGAGGAGAAGCTGATGTGTTCCACATGGGGACATGGAGGGAAGGCTCGACAGGACAGAAACATGGCCAACTGCTACAAGAAACACCCAGGCCAGAGGTGCACGCAGTGCCAATTCAGCATTGAATTTCAGCCATGTTGCTAAGTAAACTTCCTGTACCTTCAGCAGCGGCATGGCTGAACCTGCATGAAGTCATTTTTCTCTGGTATCTCCTTAGTGCAGACCCTCCCCCCCACCCCCGATCTCCTTTGCCCTTGAGCAGTGAAGAACTCCCATGGTCTCCCCATTTCAGGCTGAGCAGGCACAGCCAGTAGAGAAGATGAGGTGCTGTTTGTGCTTTTGAAGCCGTGTGGAGGAGGATGTTTGGCTGAGCTATTTCAGAAGGTGCCATGTGTTTGCTGCTCCACTGTCTCTCTCACAGCGGTGATGAGCAGGGCTGGCTCAGCCAGCCTGTGAAGGCACCTGAAGGCAAGCGCGGTGCCTGCTCCTCACTCCTCCACACTACTTATAAGGACAGAGTGGGAGCAAGTTACAGCAAGACAAGCCTCTTGCCTCACAGGCCCACGGTCTGTAAGATTGGAAGGGTGTTAGTGTTTTGCACCCACGTACGAAACCCCCTTGCAGAGGACAAAGGTGTGGGATGGGCTACCTACAGGAGTCAGAATCCTTGCCTTCTGCAGTCACGCCCTGCAAAGCCTTGCTTGGCCCTGCCTGAGCCTTTTTACCCTACTTCTTCTCGATAACGCTCCCAGCCCCCTTCCCTCTGCTGAATCCTATCTTCATCCTGTGGGAATGCTTTAATTCTTAAGGCAGGGCTACCTCTGGGGCCACAAATTCAAGGCTATCAGCTGCTTTGTGCATCATGTGTTAAACTCCCTGACTGGATTGTTCTTTCTTGACACTGACAGCTCTAACCAAATAAATATTTAATAGTTTATGGTGGTGGGAACTCTTCAAAAATTCTTGTCCTTGCTAACCTCCCCTAGAGAAAATGAAAAATCTGCCACTCCAAGGATACTAGCAAATGCTGCAAGCCCCAGGCTTGCATTTCTGGGCTTGCATGCCAGTGCCTGGGTGCAGTGAATGTAATCACACATGTTCCCTACCTATGGGGTTAATCTTAGCACTCCTCACTTTGCAACCTCCTTACATATATATGGATTAGTCCTTATGGTCCAGGTTTTACATCCCGGGTGTGTATAATGCCTCTGTCTTGTTTGCTGCAGGTATGGAATTTGCAAGAGTTCAAATGACTTTCTCCACACAGTGGATGGATGGATGGATGGATGGATGGATGGATGGATGGATGGATGGAGTTGCTACTGGATTGGGCTCTGCATAGCAATCTGCTAGAGACCAGTGTATGTGATACTTCCTATATTAGTCACAGTGAGAACGTGCACCAACATCATGAAACCTCTCTGGCTTTGGAGGGTGACCTTCAGACTACACAAGGAAAATAGGTATTGTTTGGGGTTTTTAATTCTGCAGAGCTGCATTTGTCTCAAAGCTTCTCCTGTTTTGCTTTTCTGATACATCCCCATTGCTCATAAAGGACTGGATACAGTTATTAGAGCAAATGTATCTGGTCTTCTGTTGACCAGGATGCATCAGCCCTGGCTATCTAACCTTTGTGTTCAATGACTATATTGTGCTTCCATATGCAGATCTGTCACTTGATGCTTTTCTGCCTCTTGATGGTTGGTTGGTCAAAGACATTCCCACATTTCTCTTAGACATTTATAAACATGTCTAAATATACTTGAGACGAATCTGGTCTGTCTCATCCTTTCCTCCCATCTTCTTTCTCTAATTGCCCACAGTGAATGATGCAAGGTTGCAATATGACCTTATGAGATGCCTATGAGCCTTGCACTGTGCATGGGGATGGGAGAACCAGGGTCAGCAGCTTTGAAGTCTGCAGACAGATGGAGAGAGACACATGAAAAAAAAAAAAATCCATATGAAAGTCCAGGATGCAGGAATGCATAATGCAGGAAAAAGCAACCAGTAATGTTGGAGCTAAGGACTGGAAATTAGCTTTCCAGAAAAAACAGTGAAGAGAACCAAACAAAAATTTAGCTCAAACCTCAGTTTTTCATATTTAAAATCAACTCTTCATTAGTTCCAATCTTTTCAACACAGAACTTAAAAGAAGAGCCTTTTTGCATCCTCTCTTTTCCTATTCAAGTTGAACACTGCATCCTGACCACAAACTACTACTGTCACAGTGATTTACCTTTCTGGCATTAGTTATGGCCTTTGCATCCATTTCCAGCTCACTGGGTGGTTAGTTTAGCCTTTTGGCATTTAGGAGAAAAGTCCAATGAATATAAGTTTCAGCAGTGGCAAAACCAAATATTAGAAACAAAAAAAAAAAAAAAAAAAAAGAAAAAAAAAGTGTAGAGACTTTGAAAAAGGAGAGAATTGTCTGCATTTAATTTCTGCATATAAGCTATTAGAATTCATGCTACCTAGTCTAGCCTCACAACTCTGAGGGCAAAAAATCCTGATTTAATGTTCAACCCAATGAAAACCACATGACTCCAGAGCTCACCTTAAAATAACAATGCAAAACAAAACACCAGTGGATGTTTTATCTCTGATCCTCAGCTTCTTTCCCAAGGTCTGTAACAGTTTCACCTGTTTCTTGTAGATGCCCATAACTACATCATGCAGTAACTGCACAGAGCAGAGCATAGTGTCTCATGGGAGTGAGGCACCACAAACAGCATATAATCCTTTTTTTTGTGACAAGCTCTTGAGAGGAGATGACCAGCTGGTGAACAACCTTCCCACAGCTGAGCAACAGTGATCTGAAAATGGTCCAGGCATCTGAATGCCTGATGTTGGAGGTCACTATGCAAACAGCAGCAGCTAAGCCCACCCCAAAAGCCCTGTATGGTTGGAGATCTGGCAAGAGATGCTGTCCTAGATCCTTGCTGCCATCTTGTAATGAGAGCAGCAGTAACTGCTGTGGCTGAGTCTGGGACCTGGAATCAGCTCTCCCCAGAGCCCCTGGGAGCCCACATTGCACAGGGATGCATCTGGTTGGCCAACATGACTGTAAAAATGCTGGATTTTTGGGCCTCCCCTTAGCAAGCGAGCAGGTCAATTGCTGTAGTGTGCAAACATATAATTGTACTCTGGTGGGCTGTGGACAGCAGGAGAGCTAGGAGCGTGCAGATGTGATCACAAACATTGTCTACATGGGCAGTTTAATTTATTTGCAAACTCTACCATGCTTTTATATTGAACCCCTATTTGAGGGTCATCAGAGCATGTTAAGCTTGAGCTCTACCTCACTGGAGTGTGGGGCAGTGCTCCTGCTTCCTTATATTCTCTGTGGGTCCTGTGTACCATAAGGACAGCAAAAAAGAGCCAAGTACTGAGCTGGTGTATTCTTATTAATGCCAATCCAAGAGTCAAATAAACCCAAACCTATTCCACCAGTGTCCCTTTACTCAGTCTTAAAAATTATCAGAAACTCCTCATTTGCTTCCAGAGGCTTCCCAGAACTCTGCTGGACTTTGCAGTCCATCTTTCTCTAGCTTGTTGCTTGTCACTGCAGCCTTGCTTCACCCTTCCCTAGCTTCATCTTTATCATCAACTGTTATCACTTTATCCACATTTTGAAAAATCAAGTCTTACCTGCTTTCAAAAGCTTCTTCCCATGGGCAGACTCCTAATGGCAAAAAGAAGTGTCTTACTCATTCTCATAATCATGAAAAGCCACAGAGGGGATGAAGAAAAGCAGTTTGCTTGCTGAGGGTTTTATGTCTGCTGCAGCATTTGTGTGATGTCTATGATTTTGAGAGATGCCATATACACAAAAAGCAAGGAACAAGCAATAGGAAGAAATGATGCAGTTTTTGCAAACTTAGTCAAAAATAGTCTGCAGAATTAATTACTTAAATGGTTAGGCAAGCTGACACAATTTAACATCTGTGATTTTTTTTTTTTCTCCTGCATCTTAGCAGAGATAGCTGTGATTGGCCAGACTTACCACATCCATGTGTATGTCAACTAAATGCAGAACAGTTGTTAGCTCTAGATATTTGCTGAGGAGAGGCTTTCTGAGCCATAGAAAAATGATGCTGACACAAATGTAGTATGCATGAGAGATGTTCATTCAAAGGATAGGACATCACGCCCGTGTACACATATCCAGGGACTTGACATTGACTTGTTTTTTTAACTCAGCAAGTCACTGTTCTTTTGGTCCTTTTGGTAAAGAGCTTTGGGATCTCTGCTATCTACCCATAAAGTGCATTATTATGAAACAGTTCCCTTGATTGCCCTTTCCACAAGCAAACATTGGCCTTTTTCCAAAGGCATATTGTATTTGCATTGATCGCACTGCTGACTATATGACCTTGTCATTAGGAAAACATGAAACATAAAATATGAGTTACTTGGACTCCTTCTTCTAGTATTATTCATTGTTTCATTTTCTGATCTCTGAAAGAGATTGCAAAGCCAGCAGGAGGTCTGTTTGAGACCTGCTGACATCATGGAATTTGTGGTACTTTAGTTATCCAAATGATCTAAACAAAAGAAGTATTAACAACTGAGTAGCGTCTGATTGATTGTTAGCTGTAAACTGCAAAAATTAATCTGGCAGCTGGAATGGTTGCATGAAACTCTGGAGGCTGCTTCTGCAACACCCTGGGTAGGGCATCGGATTGGATGTGCTGCATGTAAATAAAGCTGGAAGCATTCACAGGAGATTGTTTCCGTACTCACAAGTGAACTTACAAGTGCTCTGTTATTTTGCTGTGAACAACTACTCGGTCATTACAGCAGGCATCCTCAACATCCTTCAGGTTAGTGTCCAGACAGTAATGTAATCCTTCTGGGACTGGGAAAGAAAGATTAATACAAGATCACAGGGGAATCAGGATGGAGGGAGACTTGGAGACTGCACAGAGCCAAGATTCACAGCCTGGAAACGACACCCTGGGAATTAGTCATTCCCAACAAAATGGTGGTAGGCCTGGGGCTAGAAGGCCTAGGACTTGTTGCCTATCTGTTGGTACCAGAATGTCAGTGACAATACAGGAGAGCTGAGTGAGTTCATGGTCCCTGCATCCCTCCTCCCCTCCTCCTCTTGTTTACAGTTTTGTATTCACTTAACATACACACTGATGCATCAAGCACAGCCAGTCTGCACATTCAAAAAGCACAGAGGGCAGTGTTTTTTCCCACAGAACATTAGTCTGTGGGTTCTGCTTTGCCCTGGATGCTAGAAGAATATGCATATTAAAAAGCAAAAGCAAAAAAACCCACCACCACACCCCCCCCAAAACAAACAAACAAACCAACCTCAAACAAAACCCCCCAAAACCCCTACAAAATCCCAAAAGAAAAAAAAAAAAAAAAAACCCACAACTTCTAGACTATGTGGTAGAAAGGTCTGTCGAGGGTGGTTCAGTGGATGCAGGTACAGCAAAGCTCAGGAAGTCCTTAAGCTTGAGCTTGCTAGAAAGTATCCTGCAGTCAGAATAACCCTGTGCTTGTCCTTTGCTAAGCATCCCTTACTGCCTGTGAGAGACTGGCCTTTTCTGGCACCCTATCTCCCTGCCCTCACCTTCTTAGGTCTTCATCGTGAAGGTGGAAGGAAGACTTGGGTTGCAAGGACACTTTTTCCCCTTTCACCTCACTACCAGGCCTGCTCTTAGGAGCCAAGTCAGGGAGTGTTAGGAAACACTCTTTGTCAGGAAACATAAAACCAACTGTAGCTATGTAGTCTGCAGTTTTTAGTAAAGCATGCTCTTCTTTTCTTCCTTGAAACTGTAAGTGTTTAAGGAAAGCTACATAGAGCTAATTACTTGAGAGCCTGCAGTGATTTTCCTCATACTCAGGATATGCAAAGCATTCTACCAAAAATCACAGAAAACTGCTGTAATGCAGCAATTGCATCAACACCATGTGACAGGACTTATTTTTGTATATTTAGCATGTAAAAATGTTTGTCAAAGTTTGCAGTGCTGCCAGTACATGTGACTTTTATTTCGTCTTGCAATACCGAGTATTTTCATTAGCCAGAATTGCTACAATGGGCTTGTTAGGAGAATCTCAGTTTTCTCAAAATAGAAACTAATGGGTAGTCATGAAAACCAGATCAGAGGAGATGGGGGAGAGGAATCTGAAGCTGACTTGGCAAAGATAGTCAAGTATTAGGAGCTAGGAAGACAAGAAGCCAAGATTCAGAGGCAGAGTTCCCGTTGTTTAGGAGAGGCAACTAAGAAACCAGCTGGGATGACTAACAAAAATGTACAAGGTGCCCTAGATGGGAAACTGGGCATTAGCCAGAACACGGGGGTGAAGCTGACAAGAGGAACACACATAAATTCAGATGGAAATCTGGCTAAGGAGATGGAGAGGAGGAAGAGCATGGACAGTTTGGAAAGAAGGAACAGAGGGGAAAAAAAGTGGGTGGAGAATTTTTTCTGTAAGAAATCACCTACAGAAACCCAAGATTTCTGTACCTTCCCATCACTCCACATCGCAAGGGTGAGGGATTGTTATCACAGTTATTTATTTCCTTGGTCTAAGTAACAGATGTCTGTAAGGGACCTGACTGTCCCAGTTGATGTGTATCAGCTTGATGCTACACCATGGAATTTCTACTTTTATAATGTGGATAACTATATACTGCACTTCCTCTGTCCTCACCGAAAGGATTTCAAAGCCAGGCTTTCAGAAGTTGGAAATGCCAGGGCTAAGACTGCCAGTATGTGTGTGCTAAAGGACCACCATTAATTTTATGATCACATCATACTCTACAGGACCCTTGCCTCACCCAGCACACAAGATGGATGGTGCTCACTTAATGAGCAGCTGCTCAGTATTTTTTCCCTTTGCTGTTCAGAGTGCATCTCCATGCTTTATTGACTGCGTACTATCCACGCTGAAGGCAATTATTTTCCTCATGAGTTTTTTTGTGCTGCTTATTACTATAGTAACTGTGTGCCTCACAAATACTAACTCATCTGTTTTCTCTTCCCCTTGGAGACAGCAGGGCACTACCTGTGTTTCATGAATGCGGATCTGTATTTCATGAATACAGAGCTGAGGAATGGAGAGCAGAAGCTGAAGAGAAGTCACTGATCTCAAGTGTCCATATCAGAGTGGGACTTCATGTTTCACAGCACTTGTTGGCTTACAGCACTTTTCATGGCCCTAGCTCCAGCTTGCTTTCCCTTTAGTTCTTCAGAACCTCCTGCAATGTCAAAGCCACAAGTCAAGCACTTGAAAAATAACAAACATGTAACTGTAGACCATCCCTGAAGAGTTTGAATGACTTAACTAACATCACATACAAAATCTGTGTCATAGATTGGGACGGTATCTATTTGCGCAGCTTGATGCTCATCTACCTCTAATCATGACACCAGCCAGTCCTTAATCTCATTCATCATGTACCATATGTTCTAGGTGCATTGCCATGGATTAAAGGGGCAACAAAAGCATCAGCTAACACAGCCGTATAGTGAACTGAAAAGAAGTATTGCTGAATAAATGTTGCAAACATTATAGAACAAGCCAGTTAGGTATATGCATTAGCAGTGTGATTACTCTTCTTTCTTGCACATTTGTCTTTTTTCTGTTCTCCATTATGTGTTTTAATTCTTTCTATATTACACCCCCTGGGGTCGAGGCTGTCATTTTCTGTATTTGCAAAGCACACTGCATATGCTTGAAATGACTCAGCCCGTGAGATAGGTAAACACCACCATTTTAGATAAAGGGAAAACTAAAACATTGGGCCTAAAGAAAAGAATTTAAAAAAAAGAAAAAAAATAATTTTTTCTTCTTTGTACAAGAAAAGAGGCCATCTGTGAGTGCACAGTCCTGCTCTTATGGCAGGCTGGACACATAGCTGAACACAGGAATGGGCTGTTTGGTCACTGATGTGTAGAAGGTGTAAATAATTTAGAGCATACCTATTTTGGAGGGTATAGATATATGTGAGTCACTCAAAGTAACATAGGAGGTCCATCAATCTTGCCATCTAATCAGTGTAACAAAGGAAAGATGTTTCCCTAATATAGCAAGCAAATAAGTCATATGAAAGATAATACTTCAAAATTTGTGGAGTTCCAATAAGCACCAATCTTTCTTACTTAATTAGCCTCCTTAGGGAGCTACATTGCAGGTGGTTTTCATTACTTTCAGCAGAAGTTTAGCAATTTCTCTTCACATTGCCTTTTCTCTGGACAAACCTCTGCTTTCCAGCTGGGGATAGTTTTGTTTCTAAATTGTTTCTCTTTTTATCCCTTACAGATCATCAGAGTGAAAAGCACTTTCTCCTCCCTGATCTTCCTTGTGTATTTTGCTGGAGAAGAAAAAACCCCAAATGTATGCTGGGGGAAGAGTGCCTGAAACAGCAGCAGGACTAAAATCTCATCTATCTGGATGCTCAGCACAAGGACAAATCAGTGAAGGAAGGGCTTTTTTTTTTTTTATCATTAGTAATAGCACCATCCTGGCCAGATGCAAGGGGAAAAATAAGAGTCTCTCTGAAGGCTTGACCAACCCCATGGAGGATTATATTAAGCTGTTTTCAAGGGCTTATGTCTTATTTTAGCAAGTCACACACTCACATGCCCAGCTGCCCCCCACTCACAAAACTCA
Organism: Ceryle rudis; assembly: GCA_033439905.1. Lineage (NCBI taxonomy): Eukaryota > Metazoa > Chordata > Aves > Coraciiformes > Cerylidae > Ceryle > Ceryle rudis. The sequence continues at coordinate 48,323 of JAAGNO010011576.1, forward strand.
AGGTGGGTCAGATTACTTCACATGCCAAAATGGGAGGGACCTATCGGCTACAGAAAGTATTTGGGAATGCAGTTATGCATAAGAGTCACAAGCTTTCTGGTGGGTGGTTCTTCAGTTCATGGAGTATTCAAACTCTATGGTTGGCACTGGGTTTTGCTATTACATCCTTGGCTTTAGGGTGCGTCTCAGACACCCGTTTTGTGTATCCGTTCCTCTCCTCCTAGGATGTTTGGGATTTGAAAACTTTCAGCAAGGTTTGTTGTAAGAAAGAGTTAAAGACATGTTTTCCATTGCCTTAGCTGGAAATTGGGTGCCTCTGAAAATGCTATTCCATGCTCTGTATTTCTAGGCATGCTGAATAAGTGACGTCTAGAAACTATGAGGCCTGAAACTGCAAAAATATTAATGGTAAATTCAAAATATGAGCACAGTCTCAGCTGTGGAGCTCAGGAACTTCTCTGAGATCCTTCCCAAGGCAGGTGAAACTCTCATGGGAGGTATGAAAGACTACGGAAGTGGCTGAGTGTGAAACAGATTAAATAACTGTAGGCTTACAGTTAACAGTATTAATTTTCCTTCCTGGCAAGGACAACAGCAGAAGGTCTGTTTAGTGAATTCCCCTGGGATCTGTGGCAGGAGGTAGCTCTGAGTGGAGTTTAGCAGCTTTATCTGCAGACACTCCTCAGTATTTTACCACATTGACATTCTGTAAGGGGCTATTTGTGAACACTATCAGCAGCCTAACTCTGGCCTCCGAGCAGGGCTTTGCACTTACAGTCCTTTCATAGACAGAAAACTCTCCTTGCCCATTGACTAATTAGGTCATTTTAATTTACAGAAACATTAGGCCCTGACTTTTTAAATCTGGCATGGAGATGCTGTCACTGAAATGTTCTTGCCTCCACCTCCAAGTCTGCTTCTGCCAACGTTAAGTGTGATATAAATCAGTGGATCTCTGACTAGCTGCCTCTCAGCAGTTGCTTTAATATCTGCATACCGGTGTGTGGGAGTGGGCAAGAGAAGATGTGTGCCTGGGATGGGAACAGAAATCAAGCAGGCTGATGTGCCCTTTTCTGTGTGTTCCCTGGGGTGGGCAGGCACAGAGCTTGCTCCTCTCAGCTGCGAGGGGCTGCCCTCACCTCAACTGGCCAGAGGGGCTGGTGGTATGCCCAGATCTGCTGAGGCACCATGTCCCCTTCCCAGGCAGCTCACACCCCACTGATGTGCTCAGGTGTCTCCCATGTACCGTCTTAGGTGTAGCCTATAAAAGAGCCTCCTGTTTACCATGTACTGCTGTATGTTGTATCTCTCTTATGGTGCTGTGCTGGCTGAGAGCTGTCAAGCCCAGAAGGAAACGTTGCAAGTAGCTTACATCCACATTTTTGAAATTGTGACATGCGTCCCTATTGCTATGGAAAGAAATGGTGAGTATGGCTTAGTACTAACCCTTCTTTGCCTGCTCGGGAAGACACTTAGCAGCCTCTACGCTAAAGGTAAAGATACACCCCTACCCTAAAGAGAAAGATGCAGATCTAAAGATGCAAACTAAGCTGGTAAATACTTGATAGCCACTTTGAACAGCATATACACAAACACTGTGCAGAGGTAAGGAAGTGGAGATGCCCCGAGGAGCAGCTGGTGGGAGCTTTTTGTTGGGTACAGCTGTTTGCAGAAACTCATCCCAGCTGGGACCTGGCCCAGCAGTGGTTTATAGCTCTCCCATCTCCCTCAGGAAGTCAGAGAATCCCTGATGGAACTAGGAATTAACCTCTGATCTTAGTTCCTTAGCTTTTCTGGTCTTAGGCTGTGACTTAGTCTTGTCACTTGTGGTTTTGCCCACACTGTTACAATACATTTGTTGCTAAAATCCCTTCTGGATGTAACAGGTCTCTTAAATAGATATAGGCAATGTTCAGGAAATTTCTGTATGGTATTTTCTAGGTCATCTTATGACATTGTTAAGTACAGTGTGGAAAAAGCACTGGGTCTCTCTTTGGCATTAGTTGTTCATTATATAAATATTTTAAAGAATTGATACAATGTAGGGAGTTTATTATGTATGTTCACATGTGTATAAATTAGGACATGCTCATATGTACACATGTTAAAGGCATTAAGTTAATCAGTAACAGAGCAGCAAGATTCACTTTATTTTTCAAGATCTGTTTTATGGAATTTATTTAGGACTGTAGCAGCAGCCAGTCTACAGCAGCTATCTTCCAGTGCAGCCAAATGAGTCATTTCCACCTACACTAACACATGTCAAAATGGTTTCTACTGTGTGTCTACCTATTAGAAATAAACAGAAAATAACTATATTAGTCTTAAGTTCTGCAGCTTCTTTTACCTGAGGGTCTTAAAGCAGTGTAGAAATTTCTTCCAGCCCTGCTATGGCGATAAGGTGTATTATATGTATGGAGGCATACCATATACATTTTTAGGTGGGGAAACTGAGGCACAAAATGGTTCTTTTGCCTAATGATGCACAACAACTCTGCAAACAGAATAAAGCCAGACACTGCCTGCTCCCATAGCTTTGCTGCCTACCCACGGGACAATATTGCCATTAAATCCCAGAAATGTTGGGTTGGTGTTTTTTTTTTTTTTTTGTTTTATTTCCAGCTGGAAACGATGGCAGTTTTTTTCTTTCTGTTGCTTAGCTACCCCCTGACCTTTGGATAGTCTTTCTCATTGGCTGGGTGAATGCATTTTCCTCCAGCTGCCTGCATGCGGACATGTCTCAGATCTCCCCCTCTGGCAGGATTTCATCAGCTGCCCTGCCTCAACCATGTGTTTCTCTTCCCATCTTGCTGAAAGAAATTCTGTTATTTTGCCTCTAGAGTATATCAAATGGTGCTGGAAAGAATGCAGAAGAAGCCTTCAAGACTGATGTCTTATTTATCAATTCATTGTATTACTTAACAACACACAGTTAGTTAAAGCTAATCCACTAATTACTGTGATTCTGCTCTCCTGGACTTTTCCACAACCTGCAGATCAGTGGGATTTCCTGTTCAAAACAACCAAAACTAGAACAGTTAAAACTCCAAACAAACAGGGATCTGAACTTGGTAACTTGAACATGCATACACTTGACACAGGACGTCACTGCTACTAAAAACATCTTACTAACAAAAACTTGCGTGAGATGTCTAATTGATATAAAGGGCTTTAAATCTGTAATTAAGATGTTTGGGAGTGAAACTTATGGTATAGCAGCATTTCATGCTACTACTTCTAGGGTTTGAGTTCTAAACCTATTCTCAGTTTCGATTCCTGAAAAAAAGGCAGATAGAATAATCAGAGATGAGGGTTGGGTTTTTATTTTTTTTGTGTGGTTTATTTGTTTGGTTTGGGTTTTTTTTTAACCTATCAACTTTTACTGGTCACATTACATAGAATAAAAGCACGTTCATTCTTGTCAGGAAATATTTTGCCAATAGTCACATTTGCTGAAGGTGGAGAAGCAAAGGACTGGACCAGAAGACACCAGAAGAAGAAGACACCAGAAGACACCAGAGAAGAAACAAGCCTTGTCAGGCAATTCTGTAACTTTTCTTGAATTATTTAGTCATGGAGGATGAACTCAAATGGACTGCATAAAATCTAGAGTCTTGTGCTAGGCACCAGTGTCCTACATACAGTACAAAGACAAGATTAAATTTTGTTTCTAATGGCATTTGAACAAACTATAAGATGGAGGTTCCTATGATGTTCAGCCTTTGATGAACCAGCCATGACCCAGCCAGGAAATGCTGAGGATACATGAGCCTTAAATCCAGCTCCTTGGGAGTCTTCTAGGAAGCATATTCATCTGTTTGGGATCTATTATGTACAGCCTTCTCTTAAAATGCTGAGAAGAAGTCACCCTTTTCTTTTCCAAACTACCAGAAGATGAGGTGGGATATCTCCCTTCCCCTGTCAATGCACACTGCTGTGAAGAGGACCTTCCCAGAGAACTCAGCTCATGGGATCAATTCTCACCCCAGTCAGAACTGCTCAAAACTCTGTCTCTGACCTCTCAAGAAAATGTCCTTGCTACCAGGATATTTGTTATTTATCAGAAGTCACTCACTTGTGAGAGATGGAGATTAATTCACAGGAATCTGTACAAACAGCTGAGATTTTCAGATAGAAGGTACTGCAGAACAGCAAATTATTATATTTAATCCTAGAGCTCTTGAGACTCTGCCCTCTGAAGCCTAGAGGCTTTCGTTAGCAACATTGTCATGTAATGCTGAGCTCTTAGTAGAACATAATGAAGATATCCTCAGGATGAGGGGGAAAAAAACCCATTGCATTTCCTCCCATGGGAGAGAGCAGAAGAACTAGATGTGCAATCCTAACAGATACTTTCCTTCAGGAGAGATGAGTTTGTGTATTTCTTCCAGCACCAAAATAAATTTACCAGAAATTTTAAGACAACCTTGTGCTAATTAAGCTCTCGGGATGTTTTCCTTTTCGTAAGAATGTGCATCCTGTCTCCCTAATGGTCTATGCCAAAACCCCACCTGCAAGCATCCCTAAATACCAGGAAAGTTTAGGTCATTTAAATTCAGTCTCCTGTGCTAGCATCCATCCTGTGGCAGGAACGTGATGCTGGAAAGCTTTCTTCATGAGGATCTGATTCCCAACTTTGAACCTGGGGTCCCCTAGGACCTGACATACTTGCAAACGTGTCTAGTGACAAAAAGGGGCTGCAGTGCACCAGGGGGATAAAAAAGGGACTGCAGGCACAGGCTGTACTCTAACCTACTTGGGCCAGAAGCCAAGCAGATGGGCAGGGAGCTGGAAGCAATCAGCAGTGCAGGAATGAGAACTAGTCTCACTTTTGTGTGTGTACAATTGCAAAATGTGGATTTGAAACCAATTTGCTGCAAAGAGCAAAGTGATTACAGAAAGGGTATACCTAGGGTGCCGTTAGAAGTGCAGGCACAGCATAGACAAACACAGCAAGTGTTGGTAGCAGAGTAACTGTAACAGCATGGACTTTGGCTGCTGACATAAACCTGCAAGTTATTTTCTCTTTCCTTAATAGTCGTCACCCACACACTCATCCAAACAAAAGAAGAAGGACGGAAAAGACTGTCAGTTGCAGCATGTTTGCAAATTCTCTTCTTATCGCCCATCTTTACTTCTGTAAACAATTTCTGCACATTATTAACACTTACAATACTGTACACATGGAAAAATCATAACTAAAATGTACTAGTCAGGGAACTGATCCCAAGGACACATAAATATCAATAACTCCTTTGAAGTTTTAGGATCAGCTGGATAAAAAATTATTGGAGTAGCTATGAGCTTTCTCCTGGAATGCAATCAGCTAGCAGTAGGCCAATGAGGGAGGCTCTGTGAAATTTTTGACCTTGAGGGGATTCTGGAAAGCAGTGTATTTATTTAGGATTATATGAGGGGTTTGGCAAATTGAACAGTCAGGGTCTTAGTCATCTTTGTGTGGGAATGGTGTATGCTCTCTGTAGCAACCTTGAAATGAAAAGCCTCCCTGCCCATCTGCAAAGGGGCTGTGAGCTGATTCAAGATGGAGGCACTACTCAGCCTGGTCCAGATTCATATTTCACTTGTCTCTCTCCATTCTTTCATTTTTTGTTAACCTACAATAAATCATCTGGTCTGGAAGTACATGTTTTTCCCTTTGCATTTGGAAATTATTATTCTAAGAGAACCCCACTTTCAGCACTGAGCTACATAAGTTGATGTGTGTGTGTTACAGATTTTTAGAAGTTCAGGAAATTATTATTAGAGTTCAGGGGTACCTGTAGGCACATTGTCTAAACAGACAGATGAATGGGCAGTATCTTCACTTCATTATTTTAGGTGGAGATTTAGTGAGTTGAGTGATGACTGGTACCCACAGAGCAGCAGGCAGCATGCTGATGGCAGGTCTGCCAGGCCCCCCAGTGCTGCTCTCCACAGTTCTTCCTCACACGTGATGCTTCTGACACTCTGCTTTAAAACTCAGCAATATACTGTGTTTCCAGCCATAGGGAAATTATTTCAGTGGTGTTACAGTGCACACACAACTGTATGTCCAACTTAAACTCTAGTTTGCCTGGCATTTTCTTTCACACCTTTCTGCAAGGAATTTTTTTTTTGGAGTTAACAACTCAAAAGACATCCCTTAATTATTTTTGATTCCTTAAACTTAAATGCCATGGTTATATAATTAGTAATATGGGGGGGGGGGTGTTTATTAATCCAACACATCCTGCTTTATACATCTCCTGCACCTGCTGGAATACACCTTCCCAGAATGCAAAGAAGCAAGGGGGTATCTGCCTCTCGTCACTGGCTGTTCTCCCTTCTTTCCTTTTTTTTTTCCAGAGTTGGTAGATGTAAATGCGATGCCTCTGACATAGAATGATTTAGCATGGTTGTGTAAGGATTAGCTGAATGGGTGGGTATGGGTGTTAAAAATGGGATGCAAAAGTCTGGATTCCTGGCTGTAAGTTTGGCAGGGTTAACTCGCTCGGCCCTTTGTTCTTGTTAAACAAATAAAATGAGTTTCCTCTGGGTGGGTGGTAGAGGGGTGTATTTTGGATGAAACCTCAAACACAACGTTCTGTGTGGATGTTTAAATTCTCTCTAGCGTGTTGTGTGAGAGGAGGGATGGGCAAGGGGAGGAGTGGAGCTCTGCATCTGCAGGAAGCAGTCTAGCCTGGCTGCTGGAAACAGCTTTGGAGACAGCCCACCAGGCAAATATTTGACTGCTGAGAAACCCAGGCCAGCGTGTTATGTCCTTGTACAGTGAAAACAGAGTTGAGTCCTTCTGTGGGCTCCATCCTGCCTCTCTGTATGTAAGCAGGGAGGTTAGGGAGAAGATGCCAGCAATTTTCTGTGCTCTACAGCTCACGCACAGTAAGACCAGATGGGGCTGTGATTGAACATCCTGCTGTTGAAGAGGTGGTAGCTGAGCCCTCTACCTGGCTTAGGAGCAGTTATTCAGCTTCTGCTCATCCTGTTTTCCTCCTGACATGGAGTAACAGAGACTGGGGATCCCATGTACTGCTCCTTGCTGGACCAGACCCAAGGAAGACAGCTGTGTGTACTGCCCTCAGGGCCTCTAAACCATTCTGCATGGCTGAGACATAAAGTCTCTGGAACTTCAGTTTGACCACCACAGGTCCACCCTCTTCATTGCTCTAGGCAGTGGGAATGGGATTAGGGTAATGGGAGCGATGGTCTGGGAACAAGGACTAGAGCTTAGTATGGTCAGCTTGTAAGATGTCTTCTGTGCAGCAAAAAATATTTTTAAAATGGGAACAAGGAGAAATGTGATAAAAATAATATTAACAATGTGCAAATCCTCCTGCAATGCAAGAAGAAGGGGTGGGGGAGGGGAACACACCCACAGAAGGAAGAAAATACAGCTCGGAAAACTGAAGAAGATAGACTGGAAAAGCAATGTAATAAATATCTAATAATCAAAGAGAAACAGAGTAATGATTAACTTTTTAGCAGTATGTAACTGAAGGCTGATCCTTCAAGTGAAATGAAGGCTGAGCAGAATTCTACTTTCTAACCTTCATATGTGGTAACTGGAGCCAGAGCTAAACCAGTAATTTCAGAGATTTTTTTTTTTCCTAAGGCTCATAAATTCAAAACAAAACAACCTCTGAAATCTTGTTAAATGTTTTGTAAAGGCTACGACACATTATAGCCTTTGTAAAGCTTCCTCTCATGCCCTGTTCCCAGGTGGTGCTTTATGTAAAGGAACAGGTGACCTCTGCAATCCTGCCAAGGTCATGGAACCCTCGACATCCTGTTCATGACGAGCTGTACTGAACCAGCAGCACGGCAGAGCTAAGGCAGGTTGCTGCTCTGTGCTTAGAGGAGATGAGTTTTGTTTCCACACTCTCCTGTCTCCTCTGGAGAAAGGGGCTCGAGCCTGCCTGTCTTACTCAGAGCTGGTGGTTGAGTCAAACTCACCAGGATGATCCGTGTGAGTCACTGCATCGTCAAGTGAGTTACAGTCACAAATGCTTTACCCCAATTTCAAATGAAAGAGTGAGAATTGCTTCCATTGCTCTTCAGCCTTAGCTGCCTGCTACATTTTATTACAGAGCATGTAGGGGAAGAAGAAATACACAGGTAAAAGAGCAGCTTAATGATCACAGCAACTAAGGGAGGGTCCGATCTTCCAAACTCGTTACCAGATGCAGTGCTTCTCTGCTCTGTACCATCGAGGTTTCCTCTTGCAGTAACAACAAGCATATGAAGAGTTAGGCGATTCCTGTGGCTTTTCTAAAAAGTGCATCTGTATCTATTGAATCTTTGGAGTGTTAAAAAAATCGATGCTAAGCCAAGTTCCACAGCCTTTCCCAGCAACATCACATTAGCGGAAGGCATGGTGCCATATTTTCCCATAGCTGTGTATACTGTGTTACAACTACTTGGTATTAATAACTGACCAAATTATAAAATATCTGAATCTCTCACACGTTTTGTTAACATGTAGGTTACCTTTTTTGGCTAGTCCTTTTAAAAGCTAGGCTTATAAAGTAAGGCTGTAGTGTAAGATAAATGATGATCACTCCTCAATGCGCTTGCAATTACTTCACCAATTCCTCTCCAAATGTGTAATATACTAATATGTGAAGATTATATTCAACAGCGAGACAGACTGCTGCAAGGGAAGTAATTACTTTTGAATATCATTTTGCAGACATTATGAAATCTCTGTTAAGTGAATTTATGAATGTTATCAGAGCTGACGTAAGCACATCTGTTACCAACTTTATCTAACTACATCCAAACTGCTTAGTTACACCACTTATACTGACAAATATTTAAAATCTCTGCAATTGTATAAGATAAGTTTGGTCTTGAAGAGGTATCAGTATAGTAATAAACTTTTCCAATAAAAGGCAAAACTTAAAACTACTTTTTTTTTTTTTTTAATTGTCCCCGTAATTATTGGTCTGTGAGGAAGGGAGTAGAATAAAAGCACTCATGCCGTAGTAGAAAGTGTCGGGGTAGAAGAGACATAATTATAATTCTCTTGACTGGAAATCTTATTTGAATAAGGGAGTTGGATTTGGCTAAATTTCTTAGAAAAGATGGTATGCTAAGTTAATCGTTTCCCCCAAATTAAAAACTAACTGAGAGACTGTTGTTCTGTGGGAATAGAAGCACTTATACAAGAGATTCATGGAAACATGTAGTAAGTTAAGGTAAGCAATCTTTTGTTTGTGTATAGTTAGTTGTAGTTACATAAAAATGCTGGTGTTTACAGTTCAGTTATTATGCTATAGAAATAATGAAAAACATATAGGAATAATAAAATTAAATTTTCATCTATAGCAGTGTGGGTTGTCAGCATCCCAAACTTTAACAAATGAGGTAGGCTCTGGCATGGTTAGTGCTTTGCCTAAAACAGAGATCTTTCAAAAAGTTTGACATTCATTAATGAGTTGCTCAGGTGGCTCTAAGGGAGCTTCCAGTATGAGCAATGGGTGTAACCACTCCTCAGCTGATCACTCCGGGAGGGGATTAAACAGTGAGGTGTCTGTGAAACCTGAGTGTTGGGACTTCCAGTAGCTCATTCCAGCCTGATATTCCTGGTTTACTTTTGCCTGTAATGTTCTGCTTAACAGGGAAGGAGGTCTGTGGGGAGCCTGCCCTTCCTTTGCCTGTGTGAAGGAAGGAGGCAGCTATAGTCCTTATATTTTCCTGAGTGCTTCTGTCTAGATCTCCTGAGAGCAAATTACAGCTCACGTTGGTGGAGGAGGCTACAATCCAAAGGAAAGGTTGCAACTGGTAAGCTTTTTCTGTGTTAGTCTGTAAAGATGAATATTTATTGCAACTATTACCTACAGCACTTCGACTAAAACTGTAGCAACTCATGCTTTTATTTCTGGAGGTGTGTGGATCAGCTGTTCTCTGCATTGGCCCAATGTCCTTATGTGTTTTTACTGTTTATAAGAAAGCAAAACAAGCCTGTCCTGTAAAGATATTACCTGAGCCCTCTAGATTTCTGCCAAGGCCATATTTGCAGCATTAAATTTTGTTTTAGATTACTGGGTAAGTAGTCTGTACTTGCTGTGATTCCTCCATTTAAACAAAATATATTGAAAATAATAAGACTTAATTTTCTGAGGCTCCAAATATTCTTAAGGGCATTGGTTTTTAAAGAAACATTAAAGAAAGGAAACCTTGAGCCAAGCAGCTGCTTAGTTGGTAGCTTTTTGTTCTGGAGTCCAAAAGACTTAAACTCAGATTTCATGAGTCATCTGTAATTTGTTGCATGTTGAGGTATATCTTGTTTTCAGGCTTTGAGTTGAAATGTGACCTTTCTAATATAAACAAGCATTCACGGATTAGCTTTATAACTCACAGGTCTTAGACTGTCATGGGCTTTGGATTATGTCCAAGTGTGACATACTGTAGGGAACTGAATGCTTTTGATAGTGGATGGTATACCAGTGCCCTATATACTAACAGGCTTCTAAATGCCCACAGTATTTGTTACCAAAACTAAGAGGATATTCTGTCAAAGTAGCTACAACAACAGCCTTACCTCCTCACTGCACTGCCAGCAGTGACACTACTACTTGGCTTTATTTTACACTTGCTTCTACTCTCCTTCAATCTATTCTATAGCACAAGTCTGCTATTATAGCCATGATCTCCTCACTACAGTAGTGGAGAAAGAAGCAGGCAGACCTGAGCTGCTGCATGTATCAGGTCAACACGGGTATATAGGTCCTTGGGGAGGGCTGTGTTAAGGAGGTAGATCCCATAAGATGGGATGGTCTAGGAGAGCCTGATTCTGCTGCAGCCTTCTCCAAGAGATGACATTCTCCTGCACTTCAGATCAGCTGGAAAGTGGCCATTAGGGAGAAGAAAGGGAGAAATTCCCTACCCACACAGACCACCCATGAAGAGTTCACTGATTCTGTCCGAAAGAGTTAATAGCTTCGAGACAGCTAGTGGTATCGTGATACTGTGTTTTGGCATTGCTACTGGGAAAGAATCAGATGTTGCTGCCTGTTGTAACTTCTTGGTCCCTGGCAGACAACACTCAGCACATGACAGGAAAAAGACCAACGATTCCAGTATGGAAAATCTCCAGGACCAATCTTTCCCATACAAGAAATAGAAATCCTAGCTTGAATGCCTGAGATTACAGCTCCAGAAAAAATATCTCTAGATGTTACAAAAGTCAAGAAACTGATAGTAAACATTATTCTGGTGAGACATGTTGTCTTCCTTGCGGTGATGAACAGCATCTCTTTCCTAATCAAACACTGGGACATTTTGATGCATACCCACTGATGCTGTTCATGGCAAACAGAAAAGTGATCTGAAGCAAAAGACTTGTGCATACATTCAGCACTGGATGGTGGTTGGTTTTTTTTTTTTTTTTTGGTTATTGCAGCTGCTATGGTTACCAGTCACATGGCTGGCCACCTTCTGTAGTGGAATTACAGAGTGATTATACTGTACATTGTATGAAGGAGTCAGATAGACCTTGGGGGTGTGTGGTGGGTGTGAGTTTCCCACCCACTGCAAAAGGAGCTGCAATGAAAGTTCTCTGAAAGAAATACATTTCAATGCTAATATTGCCTAAGTGTTTGTAAAGCGACTGTCTTTGACTTTTCTGTTACTTCTAAGGGGGGGAGGGATAAGGCAGCAAAGTAGATATTTACAAATAACCAATTACCTTTGCAATTAATGCAAATTATAACCTTTTTGTGCATTTGATGGTACAGTGACCTCACTGGAGCCAATACTATGTATATTTGCCCTGCTATACAGGCTAAATAAGTAGTCCCCTAAACTGACAATAACTTCCTATATTAACTAAACACTGGAGGGAAATACTAGACATTACAGGAGGTTATCTGTGGACTTACATAATCTTTTCTCACATGTTCCTTCCCTCACCAAAATCCACTTCTTGTTTTGGTCAGCTGTATGCCTCCAAAAGACCTAATTAAAAAGCTTTTGTCATATAGAAAATGTATCAAGCAATGCATTCAAATTAATTACCTACTGATGTGTGCAGTTGATGCGCAGCAATGAGGTGTATAAAATCTATGGTGTAACAGACATCCACAGGTTAACACATAGTTACAGATAGTAACCGTTTAGCAATAATTGGATATTCCTTCACTCTAGTGTAAAAGACTGAATTTTTCTGAAGTCAGCATCAGGACCTTTGGGTACATGCTGCAGGACCAGGAGATCACAATGATTACGATTTTGTACAGAAATTGTCCCTTAGAGAAAAGAGCGAATTTCCTCACAACTCTGTTGGATTTCGTCTTATTGCTGTAAGTGCATCTGCACTCCGGGAAGTTCTGGAGGTACAGCAGAGAGATTAGGATCTCAGTCCCCCACATCCTTAGCTGTGACACTGCACCATCATCAGAGGTTAAACTGCCATAGAGGTCTTTTTACCCGTCATGCAATAACTGCCCTTCTTCACTTTTCCTCAGACTAATTCGTCCAAGGCTGCTGGAATATGCACAGTCCTCCTTATTGGTGGTTCTTGTCATAAATAAACAGCTGACTCTCTGCTTTCTTGACAAAGGCCCACTGCTTCATTTCTTCTACTGCTGCCATCTGACTCTGTACAGACAAGAAAGCTTGTTCAGGACTATTTGGCACTGCCCACCAGCTCTTCAGAGGCAGGAGGTGCTGCCTTGCAGGTACTTCTGCAAAAAGGCAGAAGCAGCTTCCATGGTGGCTTCTGGACTGATATGGTCTCTCCTGTGATGCCCCTTCCCAGCTAACCCATGTGTCTCCCCACCTACTTCTGCTGCAGTAGCCAGTCTCAATCTTATTTATATGTTCACGGGAACTTTTAGAGCTGCGCATTGATTAGATCTACAAGAGACAATAAGTTTGAAATACCATTGAGTATGTTATCACCTCTTTGGTCAGGGCTTCCCTTAAAAATTAGACTGCCTCCAAAAGTGTTTTCTTTTTACCTCTGTAAAGACCTGTGGATTGGACTTCAGGAAGGAGACAAGCACTTTTTGCTCAGACATGGTATTTTAAATAATCATTTTAATGAAAGAGCTGTTCAATTTGCCTACCCATGGATATTCTTCCTGACTTTAAACTGGTGACGTGCAGCAGCTGATAGAAACTTGAATTTCTTCTTCTTGACAATGTTGCAGCTGTTTACAAGACAGGCTATTTCCAGGTAGCTCAACATCCTGTCTTTTGTTGCCATGAACAAATGGTGCTGACACATGTGCAGCTTTGATTGAACTTTCACAAGAGCTGTCACTGTGGATGAGACCGCCTTTGACTTTTTTCTTTGTTAGTGATGCCTGCTTGTGGTTTTGCCTCCAGCTTCTTGTATTTCCTTGGGTTTCAGTGGTCTCCACCCAAGTCTTACACCTGCCATGACCTAAGTTCAGCGGTAGTTGAACTGTGAGCCTATTGCTGCCAGCAAACTCTCCAAGCCTTCCCATGTTCTTTCCCATTCACTCTTCCATTTCCCATTCCTTTACTGGTATATTAACTGAGTTAAAATGGCCATATTTATTAGACTGCGTGACGGATAAGATGGTAGGCAGCAATGGCTTGAAATCTTAGTTTCCCTCTTTTCTTACCCTACACAGGATTTTCTCTGTGCAGGATTTTCTCTATATTATTTGCACTCCTATAGTTGCCTGATAATCAAGTCAGTCCATGGAAACCTAAGCTATCCTTCTTACTAGCAAATATGCTAGAGAGGCAAGAGGGGTCCTATCTTCTAAAGGAAATAAAGGTAAAAATGTAAAGTTATGTCAATAACAATTTTTCAGGCAATGAAATAGCACATAAAATGTTGGGAGGGAAATGGTAATAAATCCAGAAGAATTTTTCTTTTTCATTTGTGAAATATTCTCATGTATTCAACTTGTCAGTTTTCCCTTCTCTGTGAGGGTGAGAAAAATCCTACTTTTTAAAAATTTCATTCTGCAAGTTTATTTTCAAAAAGGCTGCTGGCAGGTTGTCACAGAAGGGGAAGATTATGATTAACTGAAATGTCATCAGCCTGTTATTCTCCACAGAGGCGCTATGAATGGGAATTAAGTAATGAACTTCTGCAAACGGATGATAGGAGAAGGAGAAGTAGCAGACTGATTTCTCAGTTATTGCAGGGCTTTGCTGAAGGAATAGAAATAGTCAGATTTTCCTTTTAACTTCTTACACCTCACCAATTCCTATTACTATAAAAAAAAATCAAACCAACAAGACAAACCTCTCTTCAAAAAGATCACATAGAAAGGGAAGGTGAATGCCTCTTTATTTAACCAAAAGTTTTGCATTCTTACGCTTGGGGTTTTTTGTAATTGTTTCTGCAGTTATTTCCAGTGCACATTTAAAAAAGACTTTTCCGCCTGCAGTTTTTCTGTGCAAGCTCTGTTTAAACAGGGGAAGCTTTATACAGGGAAGTCCATGTGGTAAATATGTACAAAACAACATTTCTCCTTGGCCTTACTTGACTCTGTGAAATTAGTAGGTAAATACCCAGAATTTTAATTCAAGAATGAATTGGTTT
>JAAGNO010011577.1:7297-56976 GCA_033439905.1 Ceryle rudis
TTGTCCTTGACATGCCTAAGGATAGTGTCAAGGATAAGTTGCTCCATTATCTTTCCGGGGATGGAGGTGAGGCTGACAGGTCTATAGTTGCCAGGGTCCTCCTTCTCGCCATTTTTGAGGACTGGAGTGATGTTTGCTCTCCTCCAGTCCCCAGGCACCTCTCCTGTCTGCCATGACTTACTGAAGATAGTGGAGAATGAACCTGTTAAACACTCATATATATACAAATAACCTTCAGCATGCACACAGTCCCATATGATGAATATTTCCTTGTTTATATACATATACGCTGTTAAGCCTCTAACTACTGAAAGCAAGTTGAGTGGTATAAAAAAAATGCACAAATGCAAAGGAGGAACAGTGAAAGCTTAAGCGCAAAGACTGGGAATTTCTCTTCCTACTTCACAGATAAAGACTATCTTACACAGAAGGAGGTGTTGGGAGATTGTATTTCTTGTTCTCGATACCCGTCAACCAGTAGGTAATTTCTGTTCCTCTGCCCTAAATATGTATGACAAAGAAGAGAAAGCACAATTTTGGGATTAGAATGCAATTTCCTGTAGTTAATTTACTTAAATAATACTGCACTGCACATTGCCATGTTTGCCTTTACTTGTTTTAGTAACTGATGCTCACAGCAAAAGATTTTAAGTCAGATATGAGAAGAATAATAATGAGGGAGATGCAGCTGTACACCCACTCCCTTATTCCATGACCTGAAACACACACCACAGGAGAGGTGAACTGTGCTGCCTGCCATCAGCTCCTGCGTACTGACATCTGCCAAGTGTAATAGACTGAAATAAATGGATTTGTAGGTAGACAGTCAGGTATCAGAGCATGAGCAAATTAACAATAGATTCAGCTTCCCTTCCATCAGATTAATTCATTCCACAACTTTCTGTTACAAATGATGTGTAATTTATTCTCTACATCTTTATGTTGCTTTAATTTTTGACTTAGGAAGTGTTTCATTGCCTGCATTGTCTTTATAGACGTGTGTTCAACCACTAAAGACTGTGATACCAATTGATCTGTAACCCTTGTTCCCCAGCTATTAATTAAGCTGCAGGGTACTCTCAGCTATATAATACTTTTATACTATCCCTCTTCTCTGTATTCATGCATGCACAAGGTAAAGGTTACCTTCAAGTACGTTTCTCCTCTCACTTCATACTGGAATTGGCAGTCTGTTCTTTTCAGAATGTTAATAGTGGAGCCATTTACATGAATCCTTAAAGCTAAAACAGAGACAATGAAAGGTCAACCAAAAAGTGTACCACATAATCATAGTAAGTATATGTGAAAACTGGTGCTATAGCAGATGCTCCTTCAATTATTATCAGCATAAATTCTGTGAGATGAATTAAATGAGAATTAATTACACGGCTATAGGAAAAATCTGACTCCACTATATAGCATTGTATCTGGGGAGGAATGGCTTGTACAGCTATTGATCTGAAATACAGGTGACTGTGGTATCTGTAGTATTTAGATAACAAAAGGGAAAAGAATAATTGGGAGTGATAGTGACAACAGTCACATGAAGACACTGAGCAGAAGGAAGACAAACTGGCTCTTGTCACAGTTCCCTAATGGTGAAGTTAAAGAAGTAATTGCTTCACCTTAAAATATACAGTCGGCATACTATCACAGCGATGCTGTAATACATTTCTAGGTCAAACTAAAATCTACAGTTCATAGAGTAAAATTAAATTTCAGACACATAAGTATCATATCTTCCAGAGGAACTCAGCCAGACTACATACTCCCTGTTACCAGCACTGAAGCATGAACAAGGAGTAATTCTTTATTGCTCAGAGAAATCATTGGTTATCAGAACAAACAGGGCTTCTTTATCGTTAAAACTTCTGCAAGCTGATAGTAAATTGTTCTCATCTGAAAACAGACACTTTGGTCATAACCTAACCAATAGCCTTTGGTCCTGTTACACTGACAGTTAAAACTAAATCCTTACGCAAGCCTGTGGATTCCATCCGTGAAGCTGTGTTCACTGTATCTCCAAACAAACAGTAACGGGGCATTTTTATTCCAACCACACCAGCCGCGCATGGACCTAGAGATGGGATTCAAGGAATGAAAAAAAGTTAATCGAGAGACTGCTTGTTTGGAAGGTGTCTCACTGTTGCAGAGCAGTGCAGTGGCTCCTGGAGCTTTGCATTCCTCACCACTGGCAATACTCTGTACCTCACTTCCCAAAGTGTCTAGCGGTCTCCCCTTCCTTTCCAAACCAAGCCTAGATCTATTAGTCTTACATAATCCACTAAAGCATAAAAAGGATGCAGCTGCACAGTGTTGATTGTAGATAAACAAAATTTCTGTGCGGATGTCAGGTTTGGAAGCAAGAGAAAAAGAGAATAAGCTTCATTACAGAGGGTTGCATAGTGGTGCCTCAAATGGTTTCCCAGTGCCACTGTCACTTTCATTGATTCGTTCCTCCCTTGGCAGCTGGTGTTCAGGAGGTTGTTAGAACAAGTGGAAACAAAATTTCCCAAAGTACTTGGGATTGTTGAGCTATCTGCAGTTCCCCTTTGATAAAAAGTATTTTTATGGATAAATTAAAATATTAATTCCCACATAGGCTTAACAGAACTTTGGTGTCCAAAAGCATAAAATAAAACATAAAAGGCCTGCATTTTTTGCCTAGATAGGCGTATATGGCCATGGTTGATCTCCATTTTTGTCAAGGAGCAGAGATCTGCAAAGGTTTATTTGATAGTACTGGCTTAATCATACCAGGAAATGTGACAGTTCCTCTTCATAGCTACTGACTTAAACTATGAATAAATGGGGGTGGGTTATTTCACTACAAGGGAGCAAACCAGTGGCTTCTCTACTTCTACTGCTCTTTCTCCATGTACATTGTTTTCAGTCTGATCCTTCATGAGGACAGCAGTTACACATGATGTACTGCCAGATCTTCTATGGATGTCTGTTCTGTAGGCAACAACACTGTCATTATGATCTAGCACTACTGTGTACCAGAGTGAATTCCAATGCGAATCCAAACAGGCAGTCCTGGCAGATGTCTCAGTTCAAAAGATCCCATGAAGCTCAGGATGTCCAGAGCCATCATGGAGATGTCTACTGCATGCCGGTTGCCATTCCTCTTTGGTAAGCCACTCACCACCATGTAAGCATCACCAATGGTCTCCACCTGTGGAAACAAAATTAGAACTCGCTATCTGCAGACATAGCAAATTACATATTTACATTTAATTACAAATTACATTATATTAAAAGCAGAAAGGTTTTATCTGATCCTCTTCTTCATGATTAAACTTTTCTTTCCTGGACAGCAGGATTGATTAGTTTAGGGTAGCTGACACCTTTTTGGTACATGGATGTTTATAACAGTACCCAGCATTCCAGTTAATGAATCTGTGACCACCTAGTACAGAAAATTTGGTATAAGCGGGCACACTGAAAGCATATAGAAATGAGGTAATATTGACCTGATTTTCTCTCTTTTGTCTTTGCTTAGAAGGCAGATTACCAAAATGACCACATAATCCAATTTGATTTGTGTGTTTCTTACTTGTTAACTGATCAAAAGTGCAGAGCTAATCACCTTGTAAACATCATGGTGGTCAAGGATGTGATCAAAGTTCTTGTAGATATCATTCAGCATATCTACCACCTCCATAGGGGTGCTGTATCTGCAGAGTGTGGTGAAGCCAACAATGTCACTGAAGTAGATAGAGACTTCTTCAAATAGCTCTGGCTCTACCAAGCCAGTCTCCTTCAAAGACTTTACTACTGGCCTGTGGAAGTAGAGAAGGCAGGAAGACAGATGAGTAATGTTTAACAGTAAAGGTATTTTTTCATGCAACCCAACCACATCATTGCGTTCTCTGTAGGAACCATCAAATAGTTTCCTTAAAACTGCCACTGTAATTGTATTTTAGATGCCCATAATGCCTTTCAGCCAGGAACCTCAAAGCACTTACTGATGTTAATTAATGTGCTACAGCCTTACAAAATCCAAGTGTGTTGTCACAAGGAAACTGAGGCACAGGCAACTGAGCTTCTTGGCTAAGGCCAGAAATAGGGCTTTTGGGTCAAATTTAAAAGTAATTAATCCTGATAATTACATCACCTCATCCTGATTTCAGATGAGATATCATAGTCTGATAATTTTATGGAACAAAAATTCAATACCATGACAGTCAATATCTATTTAGAGGGACCTTCATTTTATTGCATTTCTAAATCCAGGAAAATATCTGTTCATAGTGGTGATATTAAAAGAGAATAACTGAAAAAGATCCAGAAAATTATAGTTGTTGCACAGTGCTGTGTTCCATCTACAATGAGAAAAAAAATAGAGTGGTAGGAAAATAACAAAGAGTAGAAGGAAACATAGATTGCTTGTCATGTGGTCTACACAGACAGATCATTTAAAATTTTCCCCAAAACTGGATTGAACAGGCACTTTTTATTTTGAGGTGAGTCATAAAATCAATACCCTGACTACTTAAATACCCTTGAAAATAGTGATGACATAGCAGGATAGTTTTACTATTCCAAACGTATGCAATGCCAAAATTACTGTTATTACCAATATTATAATATCAATATTACTTTCCCTATACCATACTCTGAAGCATCCATCTATCCCAATCTGTCCCAGCCTGGCCCAGCTCATTTCAGCCCCTCTGTTGCATTGCTAAAGTGGGACTTTACTCCCACTCTCCAGCTGGAGACACTCCTTCTACCTAGCAAGGTGCTGGAGCAGAGCAGAGCTCTGTGATGTGGGATCACTATAGATCTGTGTTTCCAGGAAGGTGGTGAAAAAAAAGTTTGTGCTGGAAAGTGCATTCTGTTTGTGCTTCCTGTGCATGAAGGTTGAGGAAGATAATGGGTGCCAGTACCATCTTGACATGAAAATTTACCATAGGATGGAGACATGAGAGACAGCTTGTTTCCTCTCTAGCAGGATCAGATTAGAGGGGAAGGAAAAGGAAGATTAATATTAAACCCAACCCCCATTCTCCAAGAATCAGGTGATATATGTAAATAAAATGCCAGTGAAAATCCTTCTGGCCAGTTACCTTGGAAGTAACATGAAATTAAGCCTGTCTGCTCTGTCTCGCTCTGCTTTGTATAGCTCCGTCCTTTCCTCCACCAGGTGCTCCAGGTTCCGGGAATAAAGCTGTAGACGCCGGATCAGGGTATCCATGTAGCTTTCATTGGTCTGGCCATGGTAGTTACTGTGAATAACAGAAATACACAGGAGACAACAAGAAAGGTTGATGGAAGCACACTGTTGAAAGAGGCAAAAAAGGAGCAATGAAAAAATTCTCCAGTGTTTGAGTTCCATGTAGTTAGAATGCAAAGTGCCTCAAGTACATCATTCTTCCTCTTGCTTGGAGGGCTTATGTATATGAATTGAAAGCCTATGATCCACACTTGAGACTTGAAGCT
This sequence comes from Ceryle rudis, assembly GCA_033439905.1. Lineage (NCBI taxonomy): Eukaryota > Metazoa > Chordata > Aves > Coraciiformes > Cerylidae > Ceryle > Ceryle rudis. The sequence goes on from JAAGNO010011577.1 coordinate 12,746, forward strand.
GGTAAATCTTAAAGCACCCTTAGCCCTGCTAATATTGTCAACTCCAGGTTACCTTAGGTAATCCATGAACATTTATTTGTAAAAAGTAACCAAGAAGCTTGAATCCTGAAAGGAATCTAAAGATAGTAGGTAGAAAATTGCATACGGGGACTTCAGCCAGAAGGATTAAGACAATTTGGGGCTGCCTGTGTAGAAGACAGAACAATTCAATTGAACAATTAGCAGTCTCTGGGCTAGCTGTGCTGACAAGATCCTGCAAACTCCAGCCCTCTTAACTCCTGGAAGCCGAAGTGCAGTAACAAGTGCCACATATAACCCCTGTTTGTCCAGGCAGCCTGTACTCAGCAAAGCAGTCTGAAAGTAGATGAGGCCAGGCTGACTGGAAGAGTCAGATTAGTATTGTACCCAACTGGACTTTAAATCACCCTAAACAAATCTTTTTGTCAGGAGTGCACCACCTTAGACCTTCCATGAGGAGAACACTGTGTTGCATGTGGCAAGAGGCAACCTCTTTGCGTTTTGCAGAATGGAGGCTTAGGAGTCGAACCAGGACAACTTTCTATTCAGCTGCAATAGGATTATTCAATTGATCCATTCAGTTATGCATAGTGCTCTTGTCCTGCCTATGTAAAGTGTAAAATAGTGCAAGTACTGTTGGGGTTTCTTGATGAGGAGAGCTTTAAAAATGGGGGAGCGATTGCTCAAAAGTAATTAAAAGCTCAGTTAATTCAGACCAAACTCTACAGGTGAAAGGTCTGTATAACCCCACAGGGTTTATCCAGCTATGGTGCTTATTACCCCACAACTTTATACCAACAAAACCCTGTAATTAATATTTCTGGTGAGTTACAACCCAGCACTTTTAGTCAGCTTAATTTGGGACCATCCAAACTCATTTATGGCACAACCCAGCTCATCCAAACTTTCTAATCATCCTCCAAATATTTATGTGCATTCATTTTCTGAAACTTAGATGACATGAGTCACTATCCAGCACTTGAGTAGAGACAGGGGGTGAATTAGTTGAATGGTTTAACTCTCCAATTATACAGCTTCTACTTTTATAATGTACCAATTTGAGGTATAGTGATCACCTTAGACTCATTCATCTAATACATGCATAGATGCTCATGTACACACATGTACGTATATACACGCACGTGCTCACCTACTTTGCTGACAAAGAATAAAACAGGATCTAAGTGAAGACACTCAGTTTTTCTCTGACTGTATCATAATCACATCAGCTTAGACACTTAAAAATATGAGCTTTCTAAAACTTAGGAGGAGTCTGGAGCTTCTTAAAAAACAAAGCCCCCGCTGCTCACCTGAATATTTTAGCGAGGGTACTCTCAATTTTCTTAAAGTCAGGCCTTTTCTCTGGATCTTCCTCCCAGCAGCTCTTCACTAGTGTATACACCTTCAAACAAAAAAATTAAGGGAAGTCCACCTGAGTAATGGATATAGAAGGATAGTGGTGCTAAATAGCACTAGTTTGTTAGGGTATTTCCAGTTACTCTTGACCAGCAACATATTAAAATGTGTGACTAACTCTTTTGAATCTGTGGTGAGGACACTCATGGCAAGCATCATAAACTTAACTCTGTGGTGACTAGCGACAAGACCTTAACTTGAATTTTCAATACATAAATGAAAGGCAAGTAAAATATACCCAGTCTTGCAGCTAGTGCCAGATACAGTTATTGACATGGAGATAAATGCTGTGGTAATTATATTGCCAATAACTTGATTCAGGGATTTTTCTGAAATTGGTGATTTAGTCAAATATAATGGGGTTCATTACTGAACATACAGAGGTCTACAATACAGATATTTTCACTCTAGCAAGAAGCCCTAGGGGCTATTTAATCAATGGAGAGAGGTATATTTGAGGTGCGATTCATCCCATCTTAAAGATATCTAAAATAGGTGAGAAGAGTGTCACCATATAAGCATTCATTTCTGTCCAGTGAAATAATTTTTATGAGTTTCATTTCACTGGTACCAACTATAGAATAACACTTTTTCCCATGAGGTTAGGCCATTTGGCATAAAATGCGCATAGCTTTCATCCTCCCATGATCATGAACTCTAGTTTGGCCAGGACCTCCACCTTCACCCAGAAAAATGGCTTAGTTAATTATTAGCTTACTTCCATCTGTCTTTCTCCCACTGTTTCCAAGGACAAGTCTGGTCGGAAAGGCTTTACTCCTTTGCCACTCTCCACTCTGTAAAGTTTCTCTAACATAGGAAAAAAGATGCAAAGTTTTAAACAAAAAAAAAAGTAGATATAAGAAGGACATTTCTTCTGGATCATGTCCTATGTACAAACTGTTACTGTACAAACAGAAGCCTTGAAGACAGTTCTCTCATTTTGATGTGAATTTCAGCTTTGGAGCTTTTCTAAATATATGTCACAAGATCAAAACAGGCTGGCTTGAAGGTCCTTGAAAGCAAAATGAATAGGAATATACATGAGTATTTATTGGTCATGGTAGACATGGTTATGGCAACTTCCCAAATGAACGTTAGGTATTATTAGTGTGCTTCTCAGCATAAATTATAGCTATAGCAAAAAACAATGTGAAAAGCCCATGGCAACTTGATCAAAAGTATGGAGACCTACAACTCTCATCAGAGCAGTTCAAATCATCCTGCAGATGCTCAGCTTCCTTAAAACTGGGCTATTAATGTATATAGTTTTAAAACATTGCATTTGTTAACTCATTTGTACTCTTATTCGTGAAATGCATTCTGTGAAAGTTATTTGGATTCCAAACACATCAGAATGCAGGCTGCATTTGCACAACTCAATTTAAGCACAGAAGTGAGAGCTAAAGCAAAAATCTCTCTTTGTCCTTCTCCTCCAGACCTCAAGACTTCTAGAGGGAGGGAGTTTAAAATAAAGAGAAGCAATTTTTTGCCTCTAGGGGAGAGAAAAAGAGACTGAAAAGGATCTATGAACAAGCATGAAACACATTTATTAATAATGCCTGATTATATCTGGGAGAGAATGTTACTGATTATATGAGGAAGGTTTGTAATTGTAGTGGTATGTGCAAGTCTAGAGGAGCTAGGAATGCCTAAGCATGTCCAATGTGCATCATCACTCTAAAAAGATGCAGTAGCTTCCAGCTTTGCAGTACAGAAATTACAGACTAGAGAAGGAGATACTTGAGATGTGAGTCTCCCAAATGCTATGGAGTGGAGAGACTGCTAAGAAGTCTTCTGTGGGCTAAGAGGCAGAAGAATCTGTGTAAATTTCATGTATGCAAGAGGAATGTGCTGCATTTCCATGCTGCTCACGCAACTGAGAGAAGAAGTAACAGCAACTATTAGCAGCACTGAAATTAGCCAGTGGCAGAAAGTAGTGGAGCAAGGAGGCAGCTTGAATTGAGTGTTGGTACATGACAAGATTTCACAGTCTTGAGCAGTGAATGATGTGTTTTTGCAGAAGAGTGGAGCAACCAGCTGACCTAATAGCTTTCTCTCAAAGAAATCAGTGAATAGGACTATGACCTAGAAACTTCTATACATTAGAAATCCAGTTCTGTATGCCTGTTTTCTTTGTTGAACTTCTTTACTCTCATGAGTAGCAATATTATTGTATCTTAAGTTGATTGATGCATATTTGCAGATTGAAAACTGGCTCACTGAATACCTGGAAATGGAGTTTAATTTTCCTGATTTGGTGGATGGAGGCTAGGTACAGGGCTTCTTAAACAGCTCTGTTAAAATCTGAACACAGTCCTTGCAATGAAGTCCTGGAGAAGTAGTTGTATCAGTTGTCCTGAAATATCAGTATCATGTCTTCTAACTTGGAGAGATTAATTTCTGATAGACTAGCCATTGAAAGACTTTCTGCAGGAGGCATAAAAACCAAATGAATCTAACATGCCACAGGGACATGTCTTTGCCAATTACCACTGAGTCTAATTTGGTATTATCACTCATTTTATCTTGGATATTTTAAATTAATGGTCACCCCAGGTTTGAGCTACTCTTTCTCAGAGTTAGATGATTCTACAAACAAAATTCAAAGGTGTTTCAATAAGTATGGTCTGCCCTCTTGCTGCCTCATCCTGGCTAATGAATGAATCCGGACATTTAAATAAGAAGCCACTTCAGCAATATATAATAACACTCACTTGGTTTTGTTACAGGAAATTTGATGAACTGCTGAAACTAGGCTGAACACATTTATTCAAATTGCATAATCAAAAATCAAGAATAATACCAGAAGCCATTAGATCAGCAATATGCATCTTAGACATTTACTAATGTTTATAAAGAAAATGCTTGGGGAAAAAAAAAATCTCCTCACTGAATGGAAAACTTAAAATTTCAACTGAAGTTTACAAAGCAGGGGTTTTTTTTTTTAAGTTACTAAATGCACTTACCAGGCCCACTAAGTTCATTGCTGTCTTACTAAACATGCTGATATATGTGACCATCTCCAGCAACAGCACCTAGAGATGCTAAAAATTCTTCCAGTTGGATGGATTAACCTAATGCTATTTGTAAGGGACAGTCTTTATAAAATGACAAAATGCAGTGTTGAGAAAGAGGTCACAGTTAAAACAAGGAACCAGACTATGACAGCCAGGGTCAAATACAGACCAGTGAGGATGCCACCACATCTCAGAAGAGCCCAGAAACACTTAGTCAGAGGCTACCTTAATAATCACGAACATAATACAGAAAGGTTGAAACTGCTCAATAAACAGTTAAAATAATGTCGTTTGTTATAGATTTGCTTTGCAAGTAAAAATGAGCAAGGAAGAACATTGCTCTTTCCTTTCTTCATATATTTTAGTGATATTTGTAAAATCCTTGCATTCATGAGAATTGTGCTTGTCTCTTCCAAAGTAAAAGGAATGGAAAGACTTTGATTTTCTCTGCCTTATCTTAAGCATGGAGTCCTAAAGAGTTTGCTTGAAAGGGAACAGGCATTTCTAATCTCTTTTAGGTCTACATTTATATTAAAGAGTTTGTGATGTGAAATACTGTGTTGCCCCAAATATGAACATAGATTTGCAATAACGGAGGATGATGAATGTGCCCCAGAAGTTATTATCAAATGTAACTCAGGAAAAGAGCTATTAGACTGTCCAGCTGCTGCTCTAGATGTTTTAACAAATGTGAGGCGGATCTATCAGAATGACTCAGAGGTAAAGGCAATGTCTAAACTTGTTGTTGTTAACAGTCACTAGGAAAATCCCAAACCCACACATGCTTTCATGTCAGTTCTAATATACAGTAATGCTTGTGTTCTGGGAACTGTGACTGACTGGGCTGTTAGCCACTGAAAAACAATGTCATAAAATGGGTTTTAATGTATGTGCTACAGGATAAGATGCTTTTTCAGACAGAAGTTAAATGACTCAAGTTAATTTTGACAGGCTTGAATAAAGTCTTATTTGCCAGCTTTTAAATGCCCACTGTTCTTGTGCCATGCTGCTGCGTTTTTGTTGTTCTGTGTTGACATTGCTGATTTACAATGCCTAATAGGAGTGAATTATTATATGCTATGCACAATTCATAATAGAAAAACCCTTGTGGCCTTTAAATGTTACAGGAAGTCTGGATAGCATTGTGTAAAGTTAACTTCTGTAATGCCATGGCCAAGGTGAGGTGGAATGAGAAAGGGCGAGAAAACTGTGAATTTTATTTGCAGAAAGAATAAGGACATTTGCCCCCACTGTGAAATCCTTCATTCATCACACAGTGAGAAAAGCAGCTGTCAGAGACAGTGCCTTTAACAAAACATGGAGAATGGGCCAGTTATAGCTACACCATCTTGAAAGGCTGTAATGCAGGAGAAATTTGTGGATTTACCTTTGTTGTCCCGGCATTGACCAGTATAGAAGGTCTCCCTGCGTAGGATGATTTCTTGAGCAATGATCCCGTAGCTGTACACATCACCCTTCTGAGATACATCAGCATGACGGAGGTGCTCAGGAGCTGTCCACAGGTCTGAAGATTAAGATGACAACAGGGGATGAGATAAAGGGGCAAGGGAGAGAAGTAATTGAAAAGGGGTGATCCTTCTCAGAGCATCCTTTGGTTGTAGTGATACTTCCTTTTACCCTTTCTTTATCAAACCCAGAGCTCACTGGTGCAGTTTACTTCCTACTCCAACATTTTTCTGGAGAATCTGCCATCGATACAGGTTAGATAAACCTCTGACATGGTAGTTTTCAATTGTCTGGGATTTGCTGACCCTACTATTTTCCATTGTAGATGCAAACCCTCACACCTCCAGAAAAGTTATGGTTGTTGGCAATGAAATTGCTTTTCTTAGCTACCTTTCAGGGGCTTCTTAGAAATAGCCTATGCATCTGTGTAAGACCAAGGAATGCCAGTGCTATTTAAAAAAAAAAAAAAAAAAAAAAAAAAGCTGTGCTAAAAATTATTGAACTAGCTGCAGGGAGTCTTTTAAACAGTATGTCAGATGAGAAGACTGTAATATTTCTCAGCAGCCTTGGTATCATGAATCTGTTGAAATAATTCTCAAGTGCTTTTGAGCCTGACATAATACTACCTGCTCATAACCATTTTCTTTCTACAGAAATTATTAATTTGTATTTCCAGTGCAACAAGCATCACTGTACCTCAAAACCAGAATGCTGCCATGGTATGACAGTTTGTTTTGACATGCTAGTGATGTATCATAACAGTGACCTGAACACAGTGACCCGAACACAGTGATCCTGAAGACAGTGTTATGATACCAGGCTGCAACATCCAGCCACAATGAATCTGTAGATCTTTTGTGAAACAATAAGTTTTCTTCAAGGAAAGAATTCTAATGACTAGAAATTTAGAGGCTGCTTATGAAAAATGCAATTACAATATAATAATAATATGAATTAAAATATTAAAGTTGTAAAATGAAGAATTATTTAGAATATGAAGAATTACATTAGAATATGAAGAATTATATTAGAATAATTTTCATATTCTTTTGGTTTATGATCTTATTGCTACTCTTGAACACATTTGTGTCTGAAATAAAAATTTTCTCTCAACCCAGTTGCAGCCAATCTCTTCACAGATCATATACTGCAGTCATGGCACAGTGCTGTGCTTAGTATACCCCAACCTCTACTATACAGATTCAGATGACATAATTTCAGATAAGCTTGTTTTTTCACTCAAGATCAAGTAAGAAGGAAAAGACAAGTAGAAAGGAATGGTCTATATTACAGAAATGTCCCGTGAATATGAGATGAATGGGAAATGTGAAGAAAAGCCGTTAAAATTATTCCAGTCTGATTGAACACATATTGCTAGATTCCTACCTAAAGAATGAAAAACATTAAGGTTATCATTGCACATCATTGCAAACTTTTTAAGGATGATCAGAGTCTCGAGTGTTAATGTTTAAATTAAATCACAGACTACAGTGGTAACACATGCCTCTGATCAGTGACAAGATCAGATAGCACTTAACTTTTTCTTTTCTTCACGCAAATTGAGCATTACTGCTGAAGAGAGTTGTTTTCATGAAGGCCTTGGATGCTGAGAATATTTCTTGCATCTCAGCCACAATGTGAAATCTGTTTTCTAAACTATAAGTGGAAAATCCATCTTTCTTTTCCTTCTTACCTACAGTGCCTGATTTCTTTCTCTATCTGCTAATAGTTTTCTTCCCTTGTGTTACTTCAGTCAAGACAGTATTTTAAGGTAACATTTGTATGATGGCTGCTACAGGAAACAAAATCATATTGTAAGTTTTGTACTGCGTACAAGATATGATTAGGCCCTACTGGACTATGAATATAGGAAAATTCCAGTGGGTTGGAAAACATGAAGGAGAGTCCAGATGGGTGCTGTTTTTACCTTTCTTTGGAGGCAAAATTGAATTACAGCCAAAATCAGTGATCTTCACTACCATGCGATTGTCTACTACACAGTTTGTGGATTTCAGCCGACCATGGACTTCAGTTTTGCTTGAGTGCAGGTAAGACATCCCCTGTGGTTGATAATAAAAGAGGAAGAAAGCAAGACTGTGTGTGAGATACTCAGCTGTTACCAGACTTAACAAGAATGTGAAGCATAAGTGTAATATCTTTCCAAGTAATTAAATGGCTTTCATCAGCAATGGATATGCATATATCACAATAACCTGTCATGGAAAGAAACAAATATTATTTTACAGAGGACACTTCCAAGATTACAGGAACAGTCAATGTTAAGAAATGAGGAGATGGATCATTAGCATGAGTATTTAATGGAAGACCATTCTTTCTGTTAGTTAACAAAAGTCTGACATCGCTGTGTTTTGATAGGATTAGAACACAATTAAGGAATAAGGAAAATTTCTTTCCTCCCACAGAAGTTTTGATGACACTTGAAATAAATGCCCATTTTTGTAAATTTAGTACAATTTTTTTGAAATGTCACAGAAAAGAAGTGCTTCCAAATACATGATCATACAATGGACATCATAGTTGTGAAAGGAATTGTTCTTTATCTGTATCATCTTTGAAGATTACTATACACCAGAGACTTCATTCAGAAACATTGCAGCAGATCCTCTTCTGTAAAGCAGAGGTCTAAAGGGAGGTCAATGCAGAGAGTGCTAGATGATGCATTAAGGCATATATAAGGCAGGGGATCAGGTTAGACAATAACAAAGTGTCCTCTAACCTAACTGATTATGGTTTTCTCTGTACTAGTCAATACATATCACATATCAATGAGCTAAAGTCAGAAATGGGCACCATGAGGACTGGCTGATGCAGTTTCAGCTGTATTTCCCGAGATTCAGACTCTTGACTCACAACATACACAGGCATTGAAAGGTGTGTAGTTCACCCCTGTTTACTCATCATCTCTGAATTTATCTCATTTAGCCTAAGATACTCAACTACGGTGCAATACATGAGAAGGGGCCAGTACTGAGACACAGCAGGAAAAGAACGTTGTAAGTGGGCGTAAACTGGAGAAGGTATGCTAATTTGCACCCTGTTGCTATTATTTGTTCTGTTTCATGTCTCTCTTCTAAACTACTTAAGCTCACACCTACTTATAGCCAACTGCTGGTTGTTTTTTGTAGCCCTCTTTCCTGTAGCTCAGTATAAGAAACACCATCTATATTCTGAGGAAGCCAAAACAGGTACGTCATAAGCTGTCTATTCTCTGAGTGATCTTCCATTTAGACTCCTAAATGCATGGTTCATCCTCTTGTATGGTAACTGGTAGACAGACTTTAAGCAAGGTTACATAGCTCATGTAGTCATGAATACACTGTATTATATGCTGGGTTTTCTCTCAAAATACAGAGTACCTGTAATTTGGAACAGAACAAAATGCCACAAGAAATCACTGAGACATGAGCTGAGTTTTGGGCACAGTAGATGTGTGGCTGAGACATAAGCAGTCTGCAAGAGATGCAATCCCTGGAGAATGCTGTTGGACTGGTTATCCTGGACCTATCTAGACCATGCCAAAATTTACGAAGACTGTGCGCACTATATCCAAGGAACATATTTTTTGATTAGACAGCTTTTGTCATGCAGCCCTGATTACACTATCCAGGATGTTTTGCCTGCTTTAGGTCCTATTTCCTCCAGCTGTGCCTTCTTCCAGATCCTGCTTTCATCAGCCAGGAAATACACCCATTGCCGCAGCAGAATTCCCAATCAGTTTTAGCATCAAAGAGCAGGCATCATTTTGATTTCCTTATACCAGTGATTTCTTGTTAATAATTTCTGGAGGCAAAAGTCTTATAGATAAGCCTGATAAAATTTTCCTCTTCCCTTCCAACCAGCCTGTGCACATACCTGAAAACACAGAACCTATTAGAAACCCATACTGTGATTTCCAAAATTTATAATGACTTTCAGTTCAGTACTCCTAAATCCTTGAGGCATTCTTGTAACCTCTGCTTTGAAGCTCTGAAGCTTTATTTCTGACTGAGAACCCTTTTCCTGACACAATGCAAGAATATTACAGTCCCTTGCACAATATCCTGCAGCAGCCCCTTATTTAATAAATAGTGTTGCAACAACAGTATATGCACTAAGAAGTACAAGCCTTTATTGCTGCAATTCCTTCTTAGCAGACCTTTCATAAGAGCTATTTGGTCACATGTAGCCAAATCCATGTAGCTACAGGTGGTGCCATCAGACCTAGAGACAGTAAAGACAGAAAAACAAACCAAACCAAACCAAAAATGGAGCAGATTTAGAGCCTTGGCCTACTTCTGGACTAGGGCCTGTTCTAGGAATAGTCACTACTTGGCTAGCGGTACCAGGGAATAGAAATGATCCAACCTCTGTTCAGAAACACTGATGCAGCAGCTTCTGTGTCAGATGAAGAGCAGGCAAAGTACAAGGACTGTTCGGGCGATGCTAAAAGTAGAGTGTGGGAAAGTGGTGGTGAGGAGAGGCAAAAGCTGTGGTTTAATCCCAGCAGGCAACTAAGCACCACACAGCTACTTGCTCACACATCTTTCCCCACAGTGGGATGGGAAGCAGAATTGGGGAAAAAAGTAAAACTTCTGGGTTGTGATAAGAACAATTTAATAACTGAAATAAAATAAAACTATAATAATTAATATTAGAATATAGCAAAAAGAGAGGGAAATAAAACCCAAGAAAAAGTGATGCACAGTGCAATTGCTCACCACCCACTGTCTGATGCCCAAGCAGCAACACTGCCCTCCCACTCAACTCCCCCCAGTTTATATACTGAGCATGACATGCTATGGTATGAACAGCACCCAGTGAACACTGGGCCCATGCCTACCCTCTCCCCAGAACTGAGCCCCCAGAGACCCCCTGGCCTCAAGCTGCCCAGGTTTGTCACAGGAGGTCAAAGGAATTGTGGGAACTGGTCATAGGGATTTTAACAGCCTGGAGAGCTAGGGATGGGCTTTAAAAAGGCATATACTGAGATGAGAGGAACTGGAGCTCAGGGGCCATGGAGTGACTTATGTAAATCAAGAAGCCATTGAAATAAAAACAGGCAGGGTGCTTGGAGGTTGGGAAGCTATGGTTTAGTAAAACCAATACAATAATTTCATGGAAATTTCTAGGTCCCAGAGGCTTCACCACTGTATCAGGTCAAGGAATAGGAAAGACTGGCAGATCGTCCAAATGACAGTAAGTTCCCTGATATTCTTAGGTACATACAAGTTTTCAGGAAGCTTTTGGAAGCCATCTCCGCTAATTTGGCTAATAATGCTCAGGAGCCCTTCCATAGAATGGATGCAGTGCGTGACCCATCCTCAGATGCCACATCCCCATTAACAATGCTGCAGTGAATGACTGGTTGTGAAGTCTTGGTCCCAGTGCAGTCAGTGGGCATTTGGTCACTCCCGTCAAAGGGACTGGGATTTCCCTCTCCTTCTTTTAAACAGAGCCAGTGCTACTCCGTTTTCTAAGGAAACATCTGAAAGTGAACTGCAGAAGGTTAAAGGATATCCTGGGTTTTTATATGATGTAAGGAGGAAGGGAAACTCCATTGCTGCTATTTAAAATGAAACTTAATGGTGAATGTTAACTGAACTTGAAAGTCATTAACAAGGCCAACAAACTGTGACAATTTGGATTAAGGGGGCTTTAGTAAAGAGGAAGATTTTCAATATCTCTTTAGAACAGGCACGGTGGAGTCATTCATCAAATCTGAACTGATGCATGTAGAGAAATCAGATGACCATCCCAATGCAAACCAATAGCAGGAAACAGACAGCAGTTGTGCACTAGCAAAAAAGCAGAGATAATTGTCTACATTATAATGGATTGTTATAGCTATGAATTGTAAAGACTCCTTAGCTACCAGCTAAACAGTCTCTACTGTAGAATAGAATATCCTTTACCATGCATATTGTTTCTTCCTACCACAAGGACCTAAAATGCAAAGATCTATTGAAAGTTACTGAAAAACAGTCTGGTTTCTGTACTAGATTAATTTCTTCTCTCTCAAACTGTCTGAAATGGTTGGGTCTAGTGAGAAAATAGTGTTTCTCTCTCCAGTGAGTGAGAAAATCAGGGTGCAAAATAAACAGTTTGTTTAGAAAAAGCTAATCCCATCTCTGGATACAAAATAGAATAATTCCATCATTTGGGAAAAAAAAACAGTTTTCCTTCATATGCCTTACCTGAGGCCAGAAAGCAGTGTATTTTGCAGGTCTTGTGACTGCACAAGCCCTGCTAATCAGAGCCACAGGTCAACAGATTGTAACCCTCTGGTCTTTGGTCACATTTCTTTGGGGCACTCTTTATTTGTTTATTTATAAATAGCCCAAAGCCAGCTCTGGCCCCTATTTCCTCCTTCAACTCAAGATCCACTGGCGCATCCTGCCTCATATTCCTGTCCCCAGAGAAGAAAAGAGCAAGGAAGGGAGAAGACCTTGAGAACAGCCTTTCTCCAGAGGATCAGTTTTGCAAGACAGGACAGGCTGATTAACATTGCACTGTCAGCAGCCTGCTTACCTTGGCAATATCGTACATGACAGAGATTTTAAATTCCCAGTCCATGAATGTGCCATCAGGGTAGGAGATTTTATCATTTAAAACATCCTGTCAAGAAAAGAAAAGAATGGCTCTAATCTGCATCAGGGAAAAAGCAGATGAGACACGAGTACCTAAATAGGACAGCCTTTCAACCAGCTACTGAAAGAGGTAGGCAGCCCTTCATTTTCATTATAGAGAGTACATGCACTAGTGCAGGAGTTGTCTTAGAAAACAGGGAATATGAAATATATTTACACAGAGCTAGAAAAGTGGGGACTCCAGAAAAGAGGGGGTTGTGTAATTAAAGGTAAATTGTGAATTTGCTCTTAAAGCTGAGTCTTTGATAAAGCAAAATAGCTGAGACAGAAAGGGGCAAGGTGTGCAAGAGAAAGGGAGAGGAATTTCTGTGTTTTGTGCTCACAGTCCATTTCCTACAAAATTACTCATGGCCTTATAAATTCAAAGTAGACTGTTCCTTTATCTTAAAGTTCCAGCCATTTACAGTTCTTCCAGCCAGTATGATTTACGTTGCTAGGAGGAAACATCCATGACTATGCCAGTTTACAAGAAAAGAACCAAATTTTCTTTTGCTGCCTTGCTGTGAGTTTGTTCCAGAGACCACTGCTGCTGCTGAGAGTCTTTGTATGAACCCAGAAGAGGAGACAATCTGTGCCTGCAGAAAAGCTGATGTCAACATTACCTCATGATTAGCACTGACATTATAATGGTAATAAGAAACTGCAAACCTTTCCATAACTTTTGCTAGACATCAATTTACCATTTCTTTTTATAAACAAAAAATAAGGGCTCTTGTCCCTCACAGCACAGGATTTGCCGTATTCCAGCATCAAACTGTTTTTCCCTTATAATATGGAATATATTATTTTCTCTATCCTTTCACACTCTGGAGGCACTGTGGGGTCCACAAGGGCATCAGCAGATGGCTTGGAAAGTAAAGAAAAATTTATATCCTATATGCTCCCCATAGGGGGCACAATACAAATACTGGCAGTTGCTGTTGTCTGGGCAGAGCTCTGCCTGTACTTTTTCTTGCTCACACCTCACCTGATCCTCTGGCTGCCGAGAACCACCAATCTGATGGCAGCCACAGCAGCATCTAGGGAAGGCTGAAGAGAGCTGAGCAAGGGAGAGGAAATTCCAAGTCAGAAACCTGAAGCCACTTGATCAGTCCATGGCTGCTGCATGATTGCCAGAGACAGAGACACATTTTTTTTTTCTTTTACTTCGAAAATTGGTAATTTGAGGATGGAAGAAGACCTGCAAAATTCTTTACCCTCAGAGACCCTCTTTCGCAGTACTCAATCACCCCAAAGATCGTGGCGTCCATCTTCACAGTGCCGTAGAACTTGGTCAGGTTGTAATAATCAATCTGTAGGAGCTAGAGCAGAAACATTGCATCTATTTTTAAAAGCAATCACTGTTAGTACAGAAACACAGATCAAGGATACTTGTGTAATACGGCTTTTTATCTTAGGCCCTGTTAAGATATATGAGCTTGCTTTATACCAGTGTGTACTAAGGCACTGAGTGAAGTACTTGAAGACATTTGTCATTCCAGAGCCTTCTGGATTGGGGCGATAAGAGTGGCTGCTGTTGGATACTGCAAGTTAATTACAGAGCCCACTATAGTCTCCATTATTGCTTCTCTAGTCAAACCTCCCAGCTGATCAGAATAGCCATTATGAGTGACAGGCTGTTGTGAATCAGTCACTAAATGAGCAAGTAATAAAAATTTAAAGATGCTGCAAGATATTATGGACTTTGTCCATTTATATAGACAATGGTAGTTTACTTTGAGGTATTTTTGGAGCTTATTGAATTCACAGTATTGTGAATACACTGTGTTGCGTGAAAAGGAAAACTACTCATTCAAAAAAGATGTACTGCAGCCAACTTCATCTCTCATGTTGGAAGTGTATGTATGCACAAGTCATCAGAGAGTTACTTATATTTAAAGAGCTGCACTTGGCATTCAATAATAAGATTTAACTACAACATTCTGCTACTAATGAATTAGCATGATATGAGCAAAAAGTGCATTGACTTCTAGCATCAGCTATAAAAGTTTATTTAGCAAGGCCATATGACAGAGCATGAATTACTTCATTCACCCTCAACTTCATTGGCATACAATTCAGACTCTGAACTGGTGATGAGATCACACACACAAAGAGAAAGTTCATCAAGCAATATAAAGATATTCAATATAAGGAACTTATTACTGGTCCACCTCACAAATGTGCACAAGCACGTGGCTGTTTGAGTTGACAGTGGAAAGCAATGACTTTACTCATAGGCTCTATCCCACCCTGCAGTGTCCAGCTGCTATGTACAGCAGTTACCTTGTTCAGTTCTATTTTTTGTTTCTCTGAGAAATTACCATCACTGTTTTTGAGGTCCTTTAAGATCACCACCTGAAGAAAAAATGCCAGTGGGAAAAAAAATGACAGGTTTAGTACAACATCAAAAACTGTCCATGCAAAGAAATATTTTGGAAACACCTGCCTACTGCTTAAATGTTGGAGTTTCAGTTATCAGCCAATAAGTAACAACATTTTCACTCCTTCAAAAGATTTCCCAGGCTGATAGGAACAACTTAGAACTGTCAATGATGCAGATTTTACCTCAGTCAGGCAGATAGCTCTACTGAATGTACAATAACTGCCAATGTATATGGCCTGTCCTCCATTGACCTGTTAATCCCAGTACCAAAATACATCAGATTTCTGGTCCTTGTGCTTCATGGAGCCTAATATATTGCCTCCCACCAGTAAGCAAAATGCAAAGCACCTGACAGGGAATAAATGGCTTATTGCTTCCTTAAAATCAAGCCATTTTGCAAGGCCATGGGAGGTGGAATTGTCTCCGGAGAGGAACAACCTTCTTCCAGAAAGAGCCCTCCTAAGCCAAGGAAGGGAGCATGGACACTGCAGTCAGGTTACCTTCTTGTCATATTTGCCTTGGCGCAGTCTCTGGATGGTGTCACGTCTCTTATCTTCATCAATCTGAGAACAAAGAAGAATAATTAACTTGTAATTATCACCTACTCCCCACTCATCAGGTCCAGAGGGATAAGTAATGTCAGTGTGTACCACACAGAGAAGCATAAAGCTAGGGAGGGCCACTACATGCCACAGAAAGTGTGGGACATCCATGCCACTCCCATGCCCTCCGCCTGTTGCTTTCATGCTCTTGGGTGTTACAGAGGCATAACAAGGTACAGGGAAACCCTTTGTAACAGAAAGAGACTGGAAATTAATACCCATCCCATTCCCCATCACGAAATGAGCTTTACTGCTAGAGAACAGATATATTCTATTAAGGAGAGATAGATGGGGAATGGTATCTTTTTCCTTCAATATAACAAGTAAAAAAAAATAATTTTTCAGATCCTACCAGATTCTACCAGAGACACAGCCTGCACTGTAGTCAGAGCATGACAATACACCATCATCAATGGTCTTTAGAAGACAGAATCCCAGACCCAGCTTTGGGCATCATGCTTGTCTTACCTTCAAACTAATGTGACTTGTCTCACTGGTCTCCAGAGGCAAGATTTCCTCAGGCGGTATGTGGGACCATTTCTTCCACCGGCGCTCATTATCTCTCCTGTACTTCCTGCAAAACGAGTGAACAGAATATCCTCCCAGTGAACCGAAACCCACAACAGGAGATTAGGACGGGGAAGCTTCTGTTGTCAGGATGACACAAGGTTGGAATATCAGGTTGTCAAGGCTTGAGCACAAGCACCGTGACTCTCATACAGTTTTCCCTTTTGAGGCTGGTGTAATTCCCCTAGCTTTGGGAAAGCCTAAATGCTCATTCAATTCCATAGACCTAGCAGAACAACTGCTAGGCAATTGCCACAGTCTCAAGAAAGGTAAGATCAATTTAAAGCACAAAGGGCTGTCTGGTTTTTATAGAGTTTTCTCCTCTGTGTTATTGAATGTACCCTGAGGGAATGTCCCACAAACCACAAATGCAAGACAGAGGAAATTCTGCCATCATCACTGGATGGTAAGAACTGGTTTGACTACAATGCCAGGAGAGAAGGTAACAATATTGAGATTAGATGCCTTTTTGTGGGTGTCCTTTGTATTCTGCACATTTTCTAAAAATGAGGGAAGGACCCTTGGAATGGGGAGAAGGAAACTGCTCTCTCCCTTGCAGAACTTCAGAGCAGACACTGTCTTCGAGAAAAGGTGAACGATGACTAATACACATCAAATTGCCCTCTTACTCGTGCAAGTCCTTCCTCTATTAAAAAAACCCATGGGACTGACTGGAGAAACTGCAGGAGAATCCTAACACACTGATGACTGCTAGCAAATGCTCCAAATGGGACAACCCGTGGTATTGACTAATAACATAAATGTTCCCTTTACTGATATATATTTAACATACATAAGAAAAGGACGACCAATAATTGTGGTAAGAACTGGTTTTCTCAGTTCAATGTCTTAAACTGTGTTGTGTTACCAGGATGCACTGCAATTCAAACTGGTATCGACTGATGATTAAATACATATCAAAGTGAATTAAAACCTACTAGGTCTAATACTTAGTTATGTGCTTTTCAGAATTTTGCCATTTTACTTAGCTACACAGGGAGCTGTGGAATAGTTCAAGTGTCCTAGAAACTTGGGAGATAGAGGAGGAATAATGAGGTATTTTGTTCATCCTCACAGCTGAGTATCTTTTCTCCTTTGCCACTTAGGGCACAATCTTCAGTAGCAATTATAGTTGACAAGTTTGATATTATCTTGACACTAGAAGGACAAGCCTTATTCTAAAAAATCCTCAGGAAACTCTTCTATATTTGATGCTCGGGAATATTACAATGATATTTATACAATAATCATCTAAACAGAATCTTAGATTTTATGCATCTGCAAATATGGTTTGGTACAACTCTATGGATGCAAACACTACTAGGCATATACTAAAGAGTTCACACTGAGAACAATCACCCAGGTCTGTAAGGTAAGCTAACAAACGTCTCTTTAAGGAGAAATCAAAGGCATTGCCCTAGAAGGAAAACTGTTTGAGGACAAACAGAAAGCCAAAGAGGTTGGTACCTTAGAATCAGCAAAGAAATTATCAGAACCAGAATCACAATTCCTGTGAGTGTAAATACAGCAATAGTCAAGATGTGTGGTCCTGCAGAAAAGAAAAAAAAATAAACAACTTAAATGAGGACACTGAAAAACTAAATTTAAGAAATTACCCTCACCCACACATGTGCAAGTCACAGTAGTTGATCAGGGGTATTCTTTGATCATATCCAAATTGAGAGGCTTTAGTAAAGCCTAGAACTGCCTAGACATTACACATGCCTGCCTCTTTCACTGCAGAATGAAGCAGGACTCAGAGCAGTGCAGTCCTGTGTCCCCACCCGAGGCATGGACACTCTGTAGGGACACACAGGTGGGAGGTGAATTTAACAGCACTAAATCTCGTATCAGCTCAACAGGAATTTCTAGATGTTCTCCTCTTTACAAACAAACTAGGATAGTCCAGGAATCTAACTGACTTTTCTTAGTAACCACATTTTAAAAAATGCAGCCAGACTTCTCCCTGTAAGAACTTCATAAGAGTGGTGGTGGAGACAAACCTTAGGTGCAGCTCTGTGGGATAGGGATGTAAATGGGGTAAGCAGTTGACCATTTGAAATCAGAGACAGGCAGGAAGCATTGTTTTGCCCCAGCATACCCAGGTTTTAATGTAAAATGGGCTCCTCTGAAATGGGGAACAAGGGTTTGATCCCTACTGGTTTTATCATGAAGCACAATACTTAGTGATGACTTTCTGATTCATGCTTTATAATGTTTGTTTTTCACTTTCCAGACCTGCTAAGTACCCAGACAGTGAGAAAGACATACGCTGCTTTCACAGTGAATTTTCCACAACTACCTATACCTTTGTCACCCAGAGTCTTTGCTGACATAATTTACTTCAGAATGGAATACAGCTGAAGCTTCCAGTCAGAATTCCAGCTGATACAGAATACATCTACTTGTGGATTTGAAAGGTGATTCTTCTAAGAACTTGTTATCCAAGAAGAGGCTAGGATGAAAATCATGGTACAGCTTTTAACATAGGCAGACTTCTTAACATCTTGCACCTGGGTTCTCCCTTCATTGGCCCAGTCATTTAAAGTCATTCTGTAGGTTTTGTAGACAGAGCTTTGGAGACTGTGGACTTGTTCCAGAACACTTCTGTAGACACTGTGTTGGAATGATATGTGCTACTGAGTGGACTGTACTCTTCCACAGGAAATTCATATGCTGTAGAGGAAAATTAATCTGGTGGCAGCACAAAGCTAGTAAAGTGTCCTTGGAAGATGCCAGATGCCAAACAAATTGAAAATCAGCCTGTTCAGGCATCTGAGGACTTAGACCCAAAACCACAGAGCACACAAGGGTGATAATGCTGAACAGACATGCCAAACAGCCCAGGCTGGGAACTGACTATTTAAGGTTGTAATTTTGATTGTCTTAACATGGAAAGGGAAACTGAAGCCTGTCTTTGGTTAGTTCTTGGATATCAGCGGTACTGAGAGGGAAAGTTGTGGCCACCAGTTTCCTTTGAAGAGGTCATTAGTGCAGAGCTTCATCTGGTGGCCACATATCTACAGTGTACCTACTCTACTGAGCAAGTGTCTCAAACAAAAAGGAAGAAGAGAATCTAGTTTTACAGACTGGCATGTTGGTTATAGATAGTCACCACTGTAAAACGACAGATACATGAGAATGTGCAAAGCCATTTCGTACCAAATCTCTAAAACTTCAGATGTGTGAATTGTGGCTTGCAGTTTAACAATCAGCAGGTTGTAGTTTCCCATAAATACGCTGTGGGACCACAATTTCCTGTTCCTGAGGCTCTGCTACCACCTCCTGGCTCTTAGTATTACAACATGCATCACAAATTGTTTTCAGGTTCTCTGGAACCAGAAACTTTTGTATATTGAAGGTTGACCTTATCCATGTTTAGAGAGGGTTAAAACTTTCTGAGTAATGGGAAAATGTGGATTAAGCCCCTTTTTTTTACGGGATTCCAGGAGGAAGGAGGGTAGGAGAACTCAAGCAAGCTGTTCTCAATTACAGCTTATTGAAGGAGGAGGGTTCTGGTTGCTGCTACTGTTAACCTCCCTGGAGGAAAAAACCTATTTCTGGTCAGAAAGTTTTGACTGGTTTTGGCAAGACATGGTGATTACTGAAACTTTGGCTGTAAAAGGTTGCCCTTTGGGGGAATATATTTATTTAGAATCAGACTAAAGGAAGATTTATTGTAAAAAAAATTTGAAAACAAAAAAAAAGCAAGTGCCTGTGGGAGGCAGTTTTAGTTTGGTTTAGTATAGCCTGGCCACATAGTCAGGCCTTCATTAAGCACTGAATGTTAAGCTACTGGTTTGTAGACATTGACTTTCTGCAATTCCCATTTTTCATTTGCTTTATGAAGCATCTTCAAACAAGGAGAGACCGAAGTGAATGTTTTAAAGATACAAAGATCCACTGACAGCACAGCACGTTGTGGGACCCAAGGGATGGATGAGAATGGGACTGGAGCAACACTGAGAAGACTGGGGCCAGGCAGCATGCGGCCTAGGGAGCTGGTACAGGGAGACCCTGTGGCTGATGTGTTTTGCTGTCTCTGCACAAGCACAACTCATGGTCATACCAAAGGAGATCAGAGATTTGACCAGAGGCGATAAACAAAAGCTCCACTGAATGCCTGCTGCTCTTCCCAGAGCTGTCTAACCGGAGACTCATCAGTGCTGCTGTCTGCTCCTGGAAGCTCCTATGAGTCCCTGGCAATGAACCACTACTCCTGCTTCTCTTAAGACAGGTAAGACTTAATTTGAAGCCATCACATTTACTTTACTGAGGAAAAAAAAAAAATTTCAGCCCATGTACCACCTTACTTTGAATGGACTCTTATCAGAAGGTGTTTGTTTCTCCAGTTTTTGTCTGTTTCCTAATGGAGGTAAGCAGTACAGTAAGCTAACGGAGAAGGCTTTTAGTGGAGACCTTTTAACAGCAGCACCTTTGGACACTCACTGATGGGAATGACTCAGGTGAACACTAACCCACTATGCACTAACCCTTGCTACCAATGCCACTGCAATAATTTTTATCCTTTGGCAATGTTTCCATTGCCAGTCATTATGTGGCAGCAGTCTAAATGGGGAAACAATCCCAATCTGATTAGACTGATAAGGCTGGACTCTGATATGCAGAATAAGAATGAGGTTCATCCATTCTATCCAACAGTCACCAAAATCTCAAGAGGAGGTGGTGATTTCTGGGATTTCAGATTTAGAGTTTGAGTGTAGATAGAGCAATAACCTGGTTTCCCATTGTCTTTCTGCAAAGAGCCAGCTCTTCTAAGAGACCCCTCCAGAAAAGCACCCTGAATCTGCACAGTGCTGTGTCCTCTCCCCAGCTCCCTACAAGGATAAAGGGACAAGCAGAAGCCACCATGCTGCATCAGTAATACAGAAATGCACAGTCAGATAACTCATCACAACCTTAACTCTGCTGCCTTTCCTGAACAGTCTTTCAAGCAATACAGACCACCACCATCTTCTAGTGAAGGTTATGCATTTGGGGGTGACCCCTTCCAAAATAGGCCATGATATTCCCCACAGTCACTGGTACAGTCCCGGAGTCTACCAGAGACTTAGTAGCGCCTAAACAGAAATGCAGGTTGAGAACCGGTCTGGATGCAGAGAACATGGAGGGCTGGGGCAGGGGAAGGAAAGATGCCATTTTGCCCCCAGCTCTTCACATCACTGGCTGAGGTAGTGTGCTGGATTGCACAGCAAGTAGATCTTAAGGCTGTGTGATTTGTCTTTGAAGAAGAGATAGGTTTAATGGGTGTCTCACCTGCACCTGGAATATCACTGGGCAGCTTGTGGTTCTTCCAGACAAAATCTGGACTGGTAGTCCCCGTATATGTCTTGTTCTTTTGAGTGTTGAAAAGCAGAAGAGTTCCGAACTATGGGTGTAGGAGGGAAGAAATGCAGTCAGCACCTATGCTCTCTCTCTTTTGTCCCTTGCTTCAAATACCATTACTGAAAGTTTTGCCCAAACTCAAAGTAATTCTTGCTTTTTCTGCTGCAGTGGTGCATCCCTTAGCTTCACCATATGTTTGGCTGCCATTTTCTTCCTCATTTCTTCCCTCTCTCTGAAAAGAAATGTATCAATCCCACAAAATACCAGCTGCACTTCACTTACTGAATCACCAGATGACATCAGTCCTGTCAGTATCCAGCATACCTCACATGAACCCCTCCTGGCATGCACAGCATGCCTTGTCACACCATCACTTCTGCTGTAGTTACTTTCATCATTCTTATGTAATAGTACTGAGCATTTTATTTCTCCTTTCATATATAAGGACAAACACTTGATCCCCGGACATACATACATGATTTGCAGTTTGCGATGTGTACAGCAAAGTCAGATTGGTATCAATGTCTCCAAATTCATCTAGAGTCACAGGACCTAGTACACCTGTGGACATAAAGAATTAGTCAGGAGGATTGCTTACTCAGAAACACAAATATGTGGCAGGAAGGATGGGCTAAATAAAAGGATTTCTGACGTGAGGGATATTTTTCTTCTTCATGTACATGCTAGAATACGTATCAGCTTAGTGTGGCGCTACTTCTCCCTTAATAACAGGCTACATTTTCTCTAGAAAATCCAGTACAAGGTGTTGAACTAACTGCACTGAAAAGGAAAGACTCCTCCTAGCCATAGAAAGATGTATTTGTCATGTTTCTTTAGCATATCAGGAAATGTCAGAGTAACCTCCCTTAGAGGGACCATTTTAGAATTGAAAAGGGAAATTGTATTTCCACCTGCAGTTTGAAACTATCAGCAAGAAAGGAAATACAGGGATACTTACATTTCCCTTACTCTTTTGAGAGCTACCTGCTTGGCTCTACTAATATTAACTAGGTTCTTTTTCCCTTTAACCTCCTCCCTCTGTCTGTCAGCAGATTGAGAAATTGCCTGTGTAGTACATTCCAAGAATTTTAAGGTGGGGCTTTCTAAGTCCCTCAGCATGACTTGACTTTGCTCTTGAAGTCAGTTATCTCAACAAGAGCAGAAGCTTAGCCAATACCCACCACTCCTGAAAGTCTCACCTTCATCTTTTCCTTTTTTTTTTTTTAGGATAGTCTTTTTTATCAGCTTCAGATTGCTCTTTTGCTGCTTTTGCTGAAGACTTACTTTATTTTCCCTTAAGTTCAGCATCATCATTCTAGTTTGGGAATTACCTTCTCCCCTCAGAAACTGATGTTAAGTTTTTCATGGTCCACCTTCTTAATATCAAGATAATTATTGTATGAACTCCCTACTCTACCAGCCTCCAGCACAAGAAAGAATAAAGGTAGTTCAACACCTTTCACTTCTAGTATTTTTTTTTTAAGTAACCTATAACTAATGTGGAGCACTACAGAGCAAGATTTATTTTGAATAAGTAAAAAAAGTTTGTGCCACTTATCTTTCAAATTTAGAGGGAAACTGGAGATAAGAGCTTACTGATATTCAAAACAGGATGCTGTCTCCAGAAGAAATTAGTAAACTACATTTTTCTAAGTTTAGGATACCATGGTTAAAGCAAAGATAAGCCCACAGCCCCATTAGGCCCCATTAGGAAAATCTGGGAAACTTTTACACAAGTTTGCTGAAAGCAGATGGGACATAAACACAAAGCTCTGAGTCATCATTTTGTTAGAGATCTCTGATGTGAAGTGACATCTGGGTCTTCACTCCCAGAGAGATGAAGTTGTCACTTCTTTCTTTAAGTCTTGCCTCTGTCTTTTCCTAATGATTCAATTCTGTGATTTTAAGCCTATGGCCTACAAAAGCCCACTGGTGCCAGACAACCTGGGAGAGGAACAAGAAAGTTGACTAAGAAGAGGCAACTCGTTGCCAGCTGGCTTACAGTCACACTTGCAGGCATTTAGGCTTCTGATAGCTTTGTTAACTGGGAAAAGGTTGAAACTACTTCAGTAAAGCTTAGCGAAGTGGATTTCAGAGTCATTTTGAACATCAATCATATTTCATATGTACTGACCTCAAGTCAAGACTAGACCTTTGGGGGAAAGCTTAGATGAGCTGCTGTCAAGAATTAAGAACTTGAATGCCAGGTTGCCACCAGAGGAAGTATGGACTCTGAAACCCACCTATATGCCTCACTCTTTCAGGTCCTTTCTCATTCTCCTAGTCTCCCTATAGGAAGTTCGGCTCTTTGTCAAAAGAACGACACCAGCTGCAGGTCCTCATCCCTGTCCTTCATCTCTGCTGTCTCTCCTCCTTCCTCCACCCCTCCTTAGGCAGCAATATTCTTAAATGTGCAATGTACTTCAAAGCAGCAGGAAAGATGCAACAGCCCAGAAAGGAGTCTGGGCCTCAAATAGTCTATTGCTAATTGTGATGTTTCAAATTATCATAATTTTGACTTTCTACCTCCTCTGTCTTGCATGCACTGAGGTAATTCTGCAAAACTGCCATGTAGTGCTTCTGCTAATACTGAAGATAACATCCGTGGGAAAAAATGATAGAAAAAGAAAAAAGAGTGGGAAAATAACTTATTGAAGGCCTTGGACTTGTTTAGTGTTCAGACTTATCTTAAGAGTGCTTAAAACCAAATTTATTTCCCCTCATCAATTTAGTGAACCCTGCACAGAACTGCACTTTTTTTACCTTCAAAAGTGGTATTTCGAAATTCATTGATGAAACTGAGAGGTAACACTGGGCTCTGAGAGAGGATAAATTTCTTCAGAGTATGTCCAAACAGCAAGACTGCATTAAAATAGCCAACAAAAAAGTCATCTTCCATCTAGAACAGGAGAAAAATAAAAATAGCAATTTGAGAGTTCATGTTTCTGCCTTAAAGCTAGAGTAACTTTGGTGGTCTACATTTAGCAGAAACTCCGTCATGAAAGACTGAAATCTGCTTAACACAGAGTGAGTAGATGGGTGATGCCACTTCAGCATTCTTACTTGGAAAAATAAAGGCAAACAAAATATACTTTTGGTGTATGAAGACAGGGAGGTGGTGAAAACTATGAAGCCAATGCAAAGGATTCAAAAAATACTACATTGTAGGTTCTGAGCAGGTTTTCTCAGTGAGACCCAAAGCTCCTGGTCTTGGATTAGACTTTCTCTGCAAATAATCCAGTGTGGTGCCAGAAACTCTGGGCTTCCAGATGGCCTCATCTCAGGGGCAAGGAGCTGTGCCAGAGTTTCCAGCTGCCTGCCATACACCTGGTACCCAAAAAAATATTAAGCCCAGGCTGGGGCATCTGGAAGCCCTGTAAATCCAGCCAGAAGCTTTGGGCTGTCTGCTGGAGAGCTGGAGCTCAAAGACACAAATCTGGTGAGGTTCTCTACATGCAGAGTCTGATTCCTGGGCAGATGGCAGGAGTATCAGTTTCACTAAGCAGATACTGGATTTGCATAGTTTCTGCTTTTCAGGAAATTAAAAACAAACAAACCAATAAACCAATCCAACCCAACCCAAAACCAAACCAAACAAAAAACAAACAAACAAAAACACACACAAAAAAACCCACAACAGCAACAAACAAACAAACAAACCAAACCCACAAATCAAAACTTTTCCTACAGAGAAAGAAGTTCCTGTTCTCTAACTGGAAAGCCCTGGGACAGAAACAGCAATGGTTGCCAGTTCTAATACATATCTGCATACAAAAATCAGTCAACAGTTATTAGTTCTGAACTTTCTTAGCTCACATCTCAATTACACCTATAGATCTTCCTTCACTGATGACTTATAGCTACACAGTAAGATTGTCAGTCACTCAGAATTGGAGTCAGAAGACCATGTACCAAGTCTTCCTCATGCCCTGTGACCGTAACACTTGCAGGCCAAATTAAAAGCTTGACTTTAAATTCACAAAGCAGGATTATGACACCCTGCATGTTGCCTTATGATATTACATTTTTACATCATTACAGCAGGACAGAATGTCATCCTGCAATAATTCAAGAAAATATCAACATAGAAGCATGACTGGGGATGATTGCAGATGCATTTTTAGCTTTCATTTCCTAGTACATGAGCATGAATGCACTGAATGCAATAATCAGACATAAAATAGTGTGGTTACCAGGACAGGGTCCTCAGTCTTTATGGTATTCGTGCTGTAATTAGCTGGCAGGAGAGTCAGGACAAGTACATTCTGCATGTAATGGGCTGAGATGTTCTTCTTGAAGTACATGTTACTGCAAAGCAAAGCACAGCAATCAGAAACTAGAGCAGTGGTAACCACAACAAAATCACTCTTCTCTCCCCAGCAGCACTGTTATTTGACAGGTTAAAAAAGTAGTTCTACAAATAAGATTTCATCATGGACAAAACTCTTTATGCTGTTCATTCCCTGATGCCAGCTTCTGTGCTTAACTACATTAAAAGGTAATATCAGAGATCTGGCGGTCTGAAACTCAAAGGTTGCAGTGAATTATTGTTATTATTGTAACTGTTTGGTTTCTGTCCTGTTTATTTCCTCTTCTGTCAAGCAGGAGTTTATATATATTAAAACTGAGTCTCTTCTTGGAATTCACAGTAGTGCAATCTGTAGTTTCTTCATGTTTCTGTGCTTGTTTCTGACCTCTTCTGCATTCTTTTACATGTTACTCTAATTTTGCTATTTCCTGCTGGAATTGATCACAGAAGGGTTTGCATTAAAAGTATTTAACAGGAGGTCATGAAGCAATCAGAGCAGTGCAGAGAGAAGCTTATTGATTTGCTTAGTTCAGTGAAGTAGGAAAATCAGAGGAAACTATATGAACTTGAAAACTATGCTAAAACAAGCAGAAAAGGTTGTAGCTTTCATGTATTCTGGTTTCATCACCCTGATAGGCCATCTGGAAGTGCTTCACAGACTGGCAGCCACTGGATTCACATGTTACAGAGGAATTTAACAAGTCAAGTGGTGGCATCTGTCATTGCTATATCTAGATTGATAAAAAAAAATAAATGGCTGAGGTTTCTCCCATTATTCATGTTTATGATCCTTTTATTTTTTCAGTCAGAACTGTATTAAGAATTTTTGGAGACCACAGGCTCTGCTCCATGGCCATCAGATAAGATCCTAACACCAGAACCCTGTCCCTGCATTTCCTTGAACCTTCTGACTTCTACATTGCACGTTTCACCCTGAAGAATTTCAAAGTGCTTTTTAGTCAGGCTTGGACTGAACTAGCCAGGTAAAAAGCAAACTTAATCCTACAGAGTCCCATCTCATTGAGGGGGGCTTGAACACTGTGTTTGTGTCCTGGCTGCCAGAGAGCTCAAAAATGAAGAAAATTTAAATCCATCACTTTCTCTGAGGGATTTGACTCCAGTAGAAGCATGGGACCTTGTCTACAGTCTTCTCCTACAGCTTGAGTTTGGATCTAACACTTGTGTCTGTATTTTATTTCTGTTTTAAGAACATGATTTGAGATATTCAGCAAAATCAGGGGTATGTAGCAAGTTTAAGGAGGGTAGCATATAAAACGGGCCGAGGCAGCTAGATGTTTCAGAAGTATGCATATCACAGCAGAGAAGCCCCTAATCATCCTCACCTATTGTGAGGCAACAATTATACATGCAACATCAGTAAGTAAAAACATTCACATACACAGAGCCCCATTGTGCATTTGCAAAGAAATGGGAATTGTGGCCCTTTGCCTTGGGAAAAGCAACTGGGGATTCCTGGTGCCTGGATAAAGTCATAGAAATTCTAAAGCTCTTAGAGGTACTTCTGAAAAAATATATATGGTGGTCTTGAAAGCATACAGGACAGAGAAGATCCTGTTAGAACTTGAACCACAGGCTCCAGTTTGGACCCAAAGGTTAAACAATTGGAGTCATTAATCCAAAGTGGCTCCACCCTGCCCTGTCAGGGTCAGCTTTAGACGCAGGGTCTGGAAAGTCCCACAGGCCCTGAAAATTCATGGATTCTTTTGCACATGCGTTTGGATTAGGCCAATGAGCTTTCTTCCAGACTGTGACTTGCTAAGGTGACCAGAACCATACCCAAAAAGCAGTTTGAGCATCTACACTTAGCCTCATGGATGTGAGTTGTGCTGTGTCACTTAGGCCAGAGACCAGCACTTGGTCTTTGTATACAGACAAAGTTTTTGAGGCTACCATTGATAAGGCTAGTTTATATCAGTCCCATTTATAAAAATGTTGTAATTGGTAATATAGAGATGAAACTGAACAACAGAAAACTTAGGTTGTATACTAAGAAACAACTCTGAAAAGTTAGATTTATGTAGTTACAAAGATGTTGAAGAGACAGTTAGGAAGTGGAAGAATCTTGAAGTGGAAGAAAGAGTTGTACCACTCTTTTAAATAATACTAAAATGGAATAAGTGGAGCCCAGGAAAATATACTGTAAGCCACATTTATATAATCTTCTGGTTGGGCAGAGTGTATGAAAAATGTACAATATTTCATATGAACAGCTCATGACTATTCAGACTTCAGACTCTGTGGTTCTCTAATGCCTTCCTGCACTCAGGATTCCACAGGATGACATTAACCCTACCTCCTCAGTGACTGCCTTAGAAAGATATGATGTGAACTAAAGGTGATGTTGAGAATGTGGCACGAATTAAACACTAAGCAGCTTAGATAAATGGCAAGACATGAGGAAAGACAGCAATGTAAAATGTTTTGTGAGAGAGCATTTTCTCAACAAAAGAGTTCCACTTCAGGCCATTTCCATTACCTCTATCGTTCAGCAAACTGCAGAGAAAAGAGAAAATGCAAAGGTAATACTTTACTTGAAGAGATCTATCAGGATGATAACAACGTCCTTATCCACTTCCTCTGTCCCTAGGTCTGTGCTGACATCATCTGGAGACCCACACATGATGATCACTACAGATTGGGCAAAAATGGAGACATATTGGTGAAAGGTACGGACAAAAAGAGGACATTGGCTTGGTCTCCTGTACATGAGTAGCAGGAAGTAAAGCAATGCTGGGCTAAGGCAAATACTACCTGTGCTGTGCTGAGACCCAGGCACAGGGCTACAGCCTCTCTGCAGTAAGACTGAGTTATTTGAGGGAAGGTGGTAAAAGGTGCCTTCATGCCTGCACCATTTTCTGACTGATTGCACCAGAGCACTACCATTATCTCACTCCAATAAATATTTGTAGTTTTGATGCAATATGGGCTACTGATGAATTTTTCTAAGTTAAATGGCATTGAAATAATAGTTTCATTGGCTTACTTATTACTCTCTCACTTACTTGGCCTGCTGATGCCAGGTGGTTAATCTTAGGAGAAGATGAGGTATATACTTATCCATTTTTCTAGTTTAGGTGGATCATTTCCAGAAGAAGTGACCCATGATGGCACATATGAGGCCCTTATATGTAGCAGGGCTGCAAGCACAGGAATGGCAGAAAGCTAATGATTCTTGTAGTATCTAAGGCCCTTCTATGAGTTGTGATTTGTGGATTTCTGAATCTTTGACAAAACAGAGCTTGCACCTAGATGGGATAAGTCACCCCAAAAGCTTTCTAGAACCAGGATGTTCCCCTATATTTTCTAGGAATAGAAAGAGCAATCTATGAAATTTGTGCCATTTTATGTTTGCATCCATGTGAAACAGTATATCTGTGTTTCTGCACCATTTGTGTGGAAAGACTCTCCCTAAATTGTAACAAAGGCATAGGTCTGATTTCCTGGGAAAAGTAACTTACCTACAGGAGAGGATGCACCCCTCAGTGCCCCCTTACCATTGCTTTTCCGGTTGGGATCTTTCACAGTTTTTTTAAGCTGCTCTGGAGTCCTTAAAATGTCCTTGAACTTCAGTTTTTCAGAGAACTGTGTGATTCCAGCATCTAGTGCATTCATGTACCTGACATGAGGGAGCATAGATATTGTCAGAAAATTGCTAATTCCTCACACTCTCCCAAATAAGCCAAAATGCAAGATGGCTGTTCACAGCACACAAGAGTGTTCATAAGGTGATATGGAACTTTTTTTTTGTTCTGCAGCAACAGAAGAAAGAAAATCAATACAGGGCGTGAAAGAAGTGTTTGGAAAGTCACACAGAGGTATTTGAGCCTGGCTGTACAAAGGATGGGTTTGGAGAATACAATGATGTAGTAAGATATTAGTCAACTGAGAAAATAAATCAGGGATATGGGGAAATTACAGTAAGTGAGACTATCTGGGAGGCAGAGCCAGGAAGCTCTGCTCTTTTAAGACATCATTGATAATCTTAGAAGACACATGAAGGTTCAAGTGAGTAAATGGGAGCTGCAGAAAGAACTGAGTTGAAAAACACGTATGTACCCCGACTGTGAGAGAATAAAAGTAGCAACAAAAAACCCTATACTGAGTCAGTTACAACCTGAAGGGGAAAAATGAGGACAGAAAAAAAAACAACTGAGTAAAAGCTAGGTAAAAGATTAAGCAAAAGCAGTCGCCTCCTAAATCCTGTTCTTGCTTCAACATGTGTCTGAGAAGAGACGTTGTCTGAAATAAAAATAACGCAGAGGGAAAACCAAAAGAATTTGTTTTCAAATTGCTTAACTTCTGATCTAGCAACACTGAGATCCCAGTCCTATAACCTACTATTTATTTTTTGCTTCCCATTTTTTTTTTCAGGAGCAGAATCATTAATCATTAATTTAGAGGAAGACATGCATAGTTGAGACATAACTTGGTTTTGCTATCACTGTGGATATTCACTTATTTTTATACATTTATGGGGAAAAGAATTAGCCCATACAGTATAACTTGTGCTTTAGCAAAATTGTCTTTTTTAAGTTAGACAGTTCAAAAACCTTCAAGCTGACAGTTTCTATTATAGCAGAATGAAATGCATTCCTACAACTAGATTAGGATGAAAAATGGGGAGAAATAGAAAAATTAATTTTCTTCTTTTTTTTTTTTTTTTGTTAATTCAACAATAAAATAAAGGAGCTTGAACAGTTCTGAAGTCTTAACCAAGGCCCTGAACAGGAGCATTAACAAAGAAAAGGTAAGAAACACTTGGAAAATAACTTACATGCATTGACTTCCCTGAAAGGTATGAAGCCTGCAGGATTA
Source organism: Ceryle rudis (assembly GCA_033439905.1). NCBI lineage: Eukaryota > Metazoa > Chordata > Aves > Coraciiformes > Cerylidae > Ceryle > Ceryle rudis. The sequence goes on from JAAGNO010011577.1 coordinate 43,336, forward strand.
AAGGGATTTAGCTAAAGTGTTTGTAGTACTTTGGTAATTATAGCTGCAAACACGGAGAAATAAGCAAAGCACACTGATGTTTCAAAGGATGAAAGAGAGGCAATGATAACAATTACATCATGTGATTGAGTTGCTATCTATACTAAAAAAGAAGGAGAAAACAGTAAAAGTCTCTAAATATCTACAAAACAGTGAAGCAGAGACCAGTTCTTAGTTCTGTATACAAAATATTCTGTAAGTACATGTTTGTATCAATCTGAAGTCAATACAGTCATAAATTTTGCATTCAGTTCTGCAAGTTCCTCTGAATATGAATTTTAAAGATAAATAATAGTTAGCTGCCTTTGAGCTACATTTATAAAATTAGTAGGAGAAATGTGGGGTTTTTTTAAATTAATCAGCATTTTATATCCCAAAATTGAAAAAAAAAAAATTCAAAAGAGCATAGAAACATTCACATGAACTGAAAATTAAATGAGTCAATAAAGGAAGAGTAATAATAAATATCAGTACATTAAAGATTCTATTTGACTAAAACCAGCCTTTAATTTTAGGCAGGGAGAAAACCCATCATTCTTGAGAATCAAGCACAGGTTGATAGTTCAGGTCACAAAGTGAAAACTCTCTCCTTTGCTTCAAACCAGTGAGAGCATAGCTTAAATTCTGCAGTCATTGGGGGTTCTTTTGTTCAAAGAAAGATACAGTTTGAACTTTGGAAATGTTTTGGAGTAACAGCAGTGCCCAGAGATTGAAGCCATTAATGTGGAGAAACATTACAAGAGCTTGATAAGACTCCTGACCTAAAAAGGCGTCTATGGAGAGCTCAATGGAGGAGCTTGCCATATCACACTATTTACATCAAGGATGCAGTAAATAGGTAATTCCAGCAGGGACAACATTTGGGCTCTGCTGTCCACAGGAAAAACCAAGACTTGAGAACATTTAAAAGTAGCCTGAGTGAAACATTCAGATATGCAGTACAGCTAAGAGCATAATTCATCTTGTCCTTCCTTGGTAGCCATAAGGCACCTCTCAGTGTAGGACTCAAAGCATAGCTTTTAAGAACCAAGTCAAAGGATGGAGATGGAGTTTATCAACAGCTGAGTCAGAGGTGGACCCAGGTCTTACCAGAAGCATGACTCCGAGTTTTCATTCCTCTTGTAAATGTAGGCAGATTCCCAGGCTGTGGTTTTGAATGGCAGATTAATTTCCTTCCAAAAATAATAGAAGAAATCATTCACTTTCCTCGCTGGGGTCAGAAGTCGGGTTAAGTTTACTTTGTAGTCACAGGACAGTCCAAAACTCCCTACAGAGATCAGAGGCAGGCTCAGTATTGTTTCAACTCTGAAGGGAGAGACAAGAGGACAAGACTGAATGGATTGCTGTTGCATCAAGGCAGCTACCATGTGATTTCCATCCTCAGCTCCCTCTCCTCCTGTGCCCTGCATTAGTTTAACAGCAATTTGAACCTGAAACAGAAGGTTCCTCAAGAACACAAGCAGATGTCAGGTCAGTATTGGCACTGAAGAGCTCTGTTGAACTAGCAGTTTTGATCACTGCCCCCAATTACCCGTGCCCTTTTGGGTACCATGCACCATTTCAGCCCAAGGGCTATGGGAGTGCAAAGGCTCAAGGACCCACCCCATTCTTCTCCCTGGCTTCCAAGGAAAAGACTTTGGCATCATTCTGGGCAGCTCCATATCCGTCAGAAAGAAAAGCAAAATAAAGTTAAGAGGCATGAGGAATAAAATGGGCTATATTGCATAATATTTTAACCATGGTCCTATACATATGTAAGGTTATTCTTTTGACTCTTCTATAAATCAGTCACATGTTTGACAGTAACATTGCATTGACTTCTGGTCATGGCACTCAGAGAAAAGTATAGAGCTACAAGCAGGTAAAGCTCAAGGTAAAAGTGTCTCTATCTTCCCAGTATCTCTCAGGGAAACCAAAAGGCTAACAAAGTTTAAAAAGGTAAGTGATTCACATGCGTAACAATGAGGATTTGTCCATTATGAATGATGGAAGGTTTTTAACTGATTTATGCTATAAGTCTGCAGATTCATCTTACACTTCTCCTGATACGTGAAAATGAACATGTTAATGTATATTATAATATAGAATAGAATTATACAGGTTCATGTATAATACAATAGTAGAGATTCTTTCTTCAGGAATGCTTCCTCGGACAGAAGAGTTGAAACTGCCTGCTCCCTGTCTAAACACTCTTTACTGAAGACGGTTGGGGTTTTCAGATCTTGTCTTCACATATGTAACTCAGGTCCCTCTCAACAACTGAACACCTGCCCAGAAGGACCCTGTTGCTGCAGTACTGCAATGACCACATCTCAAGGTAACATCTCTTCAGCAGTTGTTGAAGAGTTAACTGTTTTGAGCCCCTAATCAATCAATAAAGTTACTGTCAGCAATTAGAAAAGCAATTATATCAGTGGGATTTCATCAATGGCTTTGGAAGGGGATTTTCTTCCCCCTGCCAAACATAGTGGCTATGCATAGGAGTCTTACTGCCTTGACTGTGTATGCCTTGAGGTGTCTGATGTATCTCAAACCCCAATGCCTTCACAACTTTGTTCAGCAGTTGATAAGTTTAACATCACAATATCAGGGAGAAGAGGTAGTACTTACGAGACCATTTGGTAGGTGGCATAAGTGCAAGCAGGTCCTATGACAACACAGCCAAGTTCACCTTTGTCCTGCAAGAGATCAGAAAAGGTCACAAGTGGGGACAATGCAGACAACTGGCAAGGAGAGGAGGATGGGAGAATGAAGAAAACTTTAGAGTTTGAGAAGTCACAGAATTTACCATCAAAAACAAGAACAGGGTAACAAAGTTGCTACAGAAAGGTTAAAAGAACAAACCTAGAGTGGAGGAAGGGGAAATCTCAGAAAGCTAAGAAAAGTCAGAATATGGAATAGTGTCTGTGAGCATGACCTTTTTCGTTACAGCTGCCCTTATGAAATTACACACCCCAGCAAGTGCTTGTATTTGCAGAAGACCGTAGGGTTGGAATTACAGGATACTGAAAAGCTATTAGTTATGTGGATATGAATCTTGTAGGAAACAAATTTCTTCCCTGACCACCAAGTGAGGCCTGACAAGTAGCTTTGTGTGTTGTGAGGGACTTCTTCATAATAAAGACTATAGCAAAGGCTCATACATTGGTAGATTTGAGAATTCGCATTGGATTGACACAGCCTCACTCAGAAATAACAGTTACTAGACATGAGAAAATCCACCAAAACGTGGCTTCTTGTAAGGTATCAATTCTAACTGAAGCTTTCTCCCATATTAGGGTATTCACATAGTTTGTCCCACGTGATTTTTGTGATTTCTAGTGGGAAGTGAGCGCTTCATCTTTGCCCTCTGGGCATAGTTCTATATGCATTTCCATATGCCTAGTAGTCTCTCTCTGCCTGCATGTTCACAGCTCTCTCCTTTTCATTTTTGTGCAAAGTGATATTGAAACAGATCAGGGTCTGATCCAGTTGAAAATGGACTTTTTTTTCTCTGCTTGGGCTGTTTGAGTGTTTGGACTTAAGCATAAGAAAATGCACCTGAAGTGGAAGGCTGCTTTAGCTAGCACTGCCATCAACTGTCTATGACAGAACCCAGGAAGCTTTCATAGAATTTCTCCCAAGTATTTGTCTGCTTGTGTTCACAAAACCTACAGGAACACCTTCTCCTTGAAAACTTCATTTCCCTGCCAGATTTGTTTGGAACTTAAAAACAGGATCAGAAGTTATTAAGGAAAGACAGAGAGACACATGCACTCACACACAGAAACAAAAAAGTCTTGTCTTAGGAAATCAACTTAAAAAATCCTGTTACTCACATAAATTTCCTTGATGAGCTCCACACCTTCACAGGTGCTGGTACGACAGCCTTGTGAGACATAGAGTGATGAGGTAAAGCTGTGAAAGGTGGCATTGATTGTAACATTTTTTCCTGTAATGCAATGTAAAAGTAAACAGCATCATGAGCTGCAGATAATCACTAAAGTACAGCATTCCTCTTCATCTGACACTGGTCTGAGCAGTCTTATGCTAGGATGTCTCCTACCAAAAAGTTGCTACAAAGTGTGCCTACTACCTAACCCTGACTACTTAGGATAAGACTGTAAATTTGTTCCAGCATGGACTGCTGACTTCTGCTGCTGACTTATAGTACTTTCAGTAAAAATTACTAGGGTTGGCCATTATTAGAGGCATTTCTTAAAGTTTTGTAGGAAGTAATTGAAGGACACTTTCATTTCTTTGGAACCTCTTTTCCCCATGATATTCTAGAGTGTGGCAGTAGATTGGTGATATTGAAAGGAGAGGTAAAATATCAAAATGATAAAAGCATCATTGATGGTGACTCTAAATGAGGGAAAAACACCTGGACTGCAGATTTTTCACACTTCAAATCATAATGTGATCAACAGATGGGGTCAAGAGAAAAAATATTTTTTTGAAAGCGAAGTGAAACCCAGTGAGGAGATGAAGCAAGAGCATCCCAGTTATTGCACTAGATGGATCACTGGTCTTGTCTGATCCAGTTCAGTGATTACCATGTTCCCAATCCCAAGTGAACATCTCCAGAAAAGCATGCAGGAAGAATCTGCCCAAAAAGCAAATATGGTTCTGCCCATCTGTAGAGCACTTCTGTTTTCACAGGGGAAGTCATTATTTCTGAAAGACCTACATAAGGTGAACAGACAGGCAAGGAGTTTATCTGAGGAACAGCTTGCTGAAAGTCAGATGAGTAGAAAGTTGTGGCACTACATCTGACAAGAAACCACATCAGGAGAGGGATAACCAACACCCATTGCCTTACCTGTCATCTGGAATTCATTTTGTACCCTTTTCAAGGCTTGATTCACAGCTGATTTCAAATTATCAGTAGTTGATGGGAAGTCCGAGTAATTCATGAGCATCACATTGATCACATAACTCTTGTTGTTGCTGCAGTCATTTGAACCAATTTCCTGCAGCAGCTGGAGCAAGAAAAGCAAAGGCCAAAGAGCCAGGCACAAAATCCATTCCTTCATTATTGCTCAGTTTAAACCATTGTGTGTGCTCTCTTTTCTTTTTCTTTCAGATACTCTACATTGGTTTTGTTCCTGGATAGGACAAAAAAAATCTCCACACTGTAGGTTCAAAGACAGGTTGTACGATACTTCTCTCAGGCACTTCCCTATCCCTCTCCCTGCCTTCACCTCTGCCCACTCCTCCAGTGTAGTAGGTGACTCTTCTGTTTGTGACAAACTAGCAACAGCAAAATGCAGGAGAGGAGAGAGGCTAAAGGTTGCTGTGAATGTTTGCTTATCGAAAGGCTGAGGCTATAAAACTGAAGTATTATCTGAAACCTTCCCTGATAAGGGCACTAATTCTTCATCACAAGGATGAGCTGAGAGAAGGAAGGGGAGGGAACAAATGGACCGTAATGACGACTCTTTAAAGTGGAAATAAAATACAATGTCCGTTAAAGACTAGAGGAAAACAGATGGTTACTTCATGTTTGCATTGCCCTACATCTCTGGTTACACAGCCACGCCATCTCTGCTGTCTGGGCTCATAAATCAAGGATATATTTTCTTCTGTAATAAGTTACCAATTCCAATCCTTTAGCTTTTAGCATCAAAGAACTTTTTGTGCTGGCAAAAATGTCTGACTTTCAGTCCTCCAGACCAAAGCCTTCCTTTCCACTTAGAGAGTAGACTCAGCACAAATTTTGTCCACTCATACTCACCCACCATTTCACCCCAGGTCTGCCACAACCATGTTGCTCACAGGTAGCACAGGTCTCATTGCCCATTCCCACCTTGTCAGATGACTCCTCAAATGGGGACCCAACATATTCATACTTTATGTGACACAACCTCTTGCACTAGGTCAGGAGTAGAAAAGCTGAAGGACACATCTTAGACCTATGGGACCAAAACTAAGTAATAAATGGCACTGCTAAAAGGCACACACCAAAGAACACTGTGGTATTTTTCCCGGGTAAGACTCTTGGGCTTTCCTGAGTATTTTTGCTGAGAATGGTCTTCAGGGAATGTAGGTAGAGTGAAGGGAAGACAAAAAACTACAAGACTTATGGGTAACTCCAGGCACAAAGGAGAACCACAAGATAAAAAGAATCAACAGGCAAATTTAAATAAAGTACTGAGCGTGATTGGTCTGTGTTTATGCACACCTACAGCAGATTCTGTTTTTCTCATGAAACCTGGACTGAGGCTGTCATATAATAAATCAGTTTACTTTTAATACCTTCCTGAAATAATTTTCAGACAAACAAGGAAAATAATCAGCAACAGTGTAACAGTGCTTTGGTATAAAACAGAACTAGAATTCCATGGTTTATTTCAAGGCCTGTATTTGAAAGGTGTTGAATAGACTTCAAATATATTTGCACAGAGTTTTTATATGATCCTATTTTAATACAAAATTATTATCACTTGAATCTTTCTTATACCAAACAACAGAGGCAACCATGACCAAGCATTTAAGAGCTGACCTTGAACGCCTCAGCATATCTAATATAGCATTTGTAATTAGTAATACAGTAATTCTAAATTAGCAGTCTGTCATGTAAACATCTGGACTAGTATGGCTAGCTAGAGACACAGACTGAGAATACAATATAGATTTTCATGCTGAGATCATCTGCTCATCTATGCCCCATTTTAGAGGTATTTATAAAGTCCTTGGAACTTATCCCATATAAGTCAGTATGAGATTTGTCATTAACTTCAGCAGAAAATTATTTTCATTTTTATATTCTTAGCTTACCTGAGCAAAACAGTTAGCCAGCATGGATAACGCAAGTAGAACTGAGTATTTTAACATTGCTGGTCACGCAGGGAGTATGTAATAGCACTGAGATCTCCTTGATTTTGTATCTGTTATTTGGTTTCCATAGCATCTTAAAAATATCCTTTAAAAACAAAAACTAAAAACAACTATAGCCTTATCACAGCATTGCTTTTTACAGATGAGTTGTTGACCTCTCAACTTTTTAATTGCCCAGTGTGTGCAGTCCCTCAGTGTCAAGTCGCGTGACGGGAGCACACCTAGAGCACCAGGAGACATGGAGCAGGAGGGAGTGAAACAGGAGTCTGCAGCTGTGGTGAAGCAAGCGCTCCCTGGAACCAGACAAAACCACACTTCCCTTCATACCTCAGGGCTTTGTACATCAGACACAGTTGCCTGGTAGACTGATCTGCTTTGTGGCATAACAGAGACAAAGAAAAGCTGTGGCATCCTGCTGTAAACATAAGAGTTGCTGATACTATAGATGATCGTGAGGATGGAAAGAAGAAAAATTAAGCAAATGAGTCACATGTAAAGCACAAAATTTGTTGGGCCTGCCACAAATATTTATTTGTGTTTGTTGCTGCCTGTTCCTGAGGGAACTTTAGTCCCCAGGGACTAGAAGACCTGAGACACCAATGCCACTCCATTCATAGTGCCCTGGATGCACAATGAAGCCAAGCTCCCAAGGATCCCAGCCAACTTCATCTAATATTTCATAAGGTCCAATCTACCAGTCTATAAAGTAAAGAGCCTACCAGTAACACAAACCTTCCAGATACTCAGAAAGTTTTCCATATCTCTTCAGAGCACTGCCCCCACTATCTCAGTAACTTTTCTCCAACCATGAGCCAGCTGTCACACTTCAAAGATTAGTCAGGGAGGGATACAGCTCAGAAACCTAGAAATCAAGCTATGTGTCAGAGGAAAGAAAGAAAAAAAAAAAAAAAGCTTTTTGACTCCTCCAGGTGACTGCAACTTCATTTAGAAATACTGTCTTACACAGAACTACGATAGGAGCATCTACTGCAAATGACTGTCTTCCCCTGAAAGAATGTGATGACGTGGAGAAGAGCAAGAGACTTAAACACCAGAAATATCCTGCCTAATGTAACCTGTCCTGACACTCTCAGGATAAATCGCAAAATTTATCTCGAAAAAAATCTTTAAAGCCCATCCTCTAAAACTACTTATTCTCTCTTTTAGTAATTGAGGTGACTTTTAAGAGTCACCTTCTAATGAATAAGGTGCTAAGAAACTGCATCTGACATGCCCAGTGCTTTTTTTCTAGTTGTGGTTTATACCCATCGGCTACTATTATCATCTTGTCAGAAAGGCAGAAAAGATCCCAGCATTAAATACTTTCACTGTGTGCAAGAATATATCCAAAAAGTCAGTTCTTAGGTGTACATCAGTTTGAATACCTCATCTTTGTAATCCCAGCATTGTTAACAGCTGATGGAGGTCTCCCCTTGAATCACTGAGCACAAATCCTTTAGTTTATCCCTTATTTTGCCTTCAGAAGCACAGGGATAATTAGGATTCAGATAGGCAGGCCGTGTATTTAGTTGTCTGAAAAATGAGCTTCTAAACAACATTAATACACATGCATAATTGTAAAGCTACAAATAGGTCGTGTTTTTAGAATCTGTGTTAGACTAGAAATACTGTAAGAACTGTATCACTGGCTTTAGTGAAAAGTGATTTTTAGTGCCTGACTCTACACCACTATTTGTTCTGCCCTCTGTTTTATTGGATAATAAACAACCAGATATTATAGGGTGTATCTGAACAGGTAATCAGCACCAACTTCCTGATCTAAAACTACTCTGAGAGGTTCTCTCAGTCTTTTGGAATACACAAAGGCATTCAGAGAAAAAGAAACAAGAGCAAAAAAAACTCCAAAGAGTTGTTCCCCTAAGTCTCTGTAACAGTTTGCTCTACAGAACATTTTCCAGTCCTTTATTAATGGTCCAAGTGACAGAGCTTTCCTCATTTCAATGGTTTCTCTTTTTTTGTACAGAGTCTCCTAGTCCTAAACAAGGGGAATGATAGGCCAACTTGTGAATCCGAGTCTTTTTGCCTATCCAGCTCATACTGTAAAAGTGCAGCTGTATTCAGAACAAGGCACTATGTATCTCCAATACCTTTACCACATTCACTTTTAGGACCTTTTCACTGTCATGTAGCATAATTTCTTTTTTTACTTAATTACAAATCATTATCTCCACTCAACCACTCAGAGAAGAAAAAGTTGAGAGAAAATATGGTATGTAAATTTCAGAAAGCTCAGAAGAACCAAGATGTTCCATGAAAGTATCAGCTGCCCTCAGTCAGTCAAACTACTACTGTGTAAGTTGGCATCAATAATCCTAGTAAGTCTGAAATCAGTGTAGAAATATTGTCAGCTCATCTTCGATTTCTTTGGTACCAAAGACAACCTATGTAGCATTTTTTCAAGCAACTATTTTATAAAGAAACATGCACTGTGACACAATTGTCTTATTCTGCAGAATAACATATTCTGATAGTGTCCTTTAAGATGGAATATTTTTCTATATATTTGCTGCAATTATTTATTTTCTCATATAATTTCATTATGATTGTAGTGATCAACTTAGGAGTTTCAATATTGTACTTCTTTTTTTTCCTCCATATCTGGGAACTTTGAAAGTACACAAGAATCTGAGGTTCCATTAAAATAAAAGAGATGCTTCAAGTTTTCAGCACTGCAAAATTGGAAATGTGAAGAAAGGATATTGAAAAGAAAAAATCTGAAAAGTTATCTAAATAAAAAGAACAGCAGATGCATTTATGTATTTAATTCTTCTTACTTACTTACAAAACAAATTTCCTTGGTTTCATTGGCCATGCTTATGTTTTTGAACAAACGAGACTGTCAGTATTGTTTACATAAAATACAGAATTTTTAATATGAAATGTGCATGAAACATTATAGGTTGCTGTAGTTGATCATATTTAGCCAACAGTGTAAATGTAGAAAAAAATTCAAGCAATGAAGTTTTCAAAGTCTGCCCACTATTACTAAGCCTGATTCCAAATTATTTTCATTGTCTGGGGCTTTAACAGCTTTTACCCTGTCTTAAAAAAGATTTAGAAAATCATGTTGAAGGAAAATAAAATCCATTTCCGTTTTTTCCCCAGTTTTGTTAGATGTTGGAATCACAAATACGATTTCAGACAGAAAAGAAAACCTTACAGAACTTTAATGTCTGTGTTTATTTAATGTCAGTAACTTACAGGTCTAGACTGTATAGGGTAAAGATTTCTTCTTTAACTTTCATTACTACAAAGACCAAGGCCATCAAATTATTTTTTTCAGTTTTTTTAAATGGTTTTTATAATATCTCTACTATCTAGATTTAGAAAACAGGAATGTAAATGATGACCAACATAGCTGTATAGTATACATATATAGCAGCTGTATATTTGTATATAGTATACATGTATAGCAGCTGCATAGCAGCAATGTTGACTTTTCTTTTTTCTCATTTACTACACAAGAAGATAAAGGAAGGCTTTACAAACATTATTCTTTGGAACTGAAACTATCTACTGATAAACAACCAGCCTGTAAAGCAGCATGCAAATATTTAGGTCATGTGTTGCATGATCCTGATAGTACAGCATGATCCTGATCCAGTACAGATCCCGATAAAGTAGATGTCTTCCTTATATTGCCATTCCCATGCGTTATTGACAGTTTAAATCTGTTCTCAGTGTTCATAGTTGCTGCCAGAGATTAGAGTGGAATTACACTGCAAAGCACTGACTGTTCTCATCAGAAACTGACAATCTAGTAGGAGGAAATACACACAAAAGGATAAGGAAAGTGGTAATTGGAATTGCATCATACTACCAGCACCTTGGGTGGTGGCCCCATTTTCCCATTGATATGCTGCCACATACCAGAAGATGAAGCTAAATATGTGATGTATCATAAATATCTAGCTCAATTAAGAAAGTCTTCTTCCTTTTAACCCTTTCTCAACACATACACACTTTAAAGTAAATATCATTCATACATCTAATTTGTCTACTACTGAAATAAGTAGTAAAAAGTTTTTCCTCTTAGCTGCTCATTTTGTACTTTCTCTAAAGGACTTTGTTTCCAGAGTGACAGGACATATTTTATTTCTCATTGTAAGAGCTAGCCCCTGTTCTAGACTCAACAGGTTACAGCTCTGTCTAGTGACGAATGTGAGCTATCTGTAATGTGCAAATATCTGTTCTGCTTTTCCTTATGGAAGTAAATGCCTCGAGCGTGTAATCATTCATGTCTTGGACACACACTTCATTTTCTTTAAACTCTTTTTATTAAACATTATACACACCTGTGCTGTGTGATGGGATGAAGCTAGTGCACACTTGATCCTGTAAATCCATATGGCAGTGGACTACAGTACAGATCCATCAGCACACGTCCTGGACCAGTACAGCTGCATTCTCTGGGGCACAGCACTTGCAATTATGCGGCTTTCTGGCTTGGGTAAATTTGTGTGGATCCAGCTAATCATTTTCAGTTCTGACATTGACTTGTGCTGGATCAGCAGATTGTCTTGCCTCCCCTCTCTTGGTTCTACATGTGTAAACTTCCAAATCTTACCTAAATGTGATGCTGAAATCCAATACCAGAATAGCTTTTAAATTACTTTATTAACTTGACTGAATCTTGATGATAGGTTGTGTGCTGGGAGTTAGGTGCAGCTCCCACAAACCCCTCAAATCACAGACATAAACACCAGTGAAAATTAAAGAGATTCTCCTAAAAAAAATTTAAAAAATAAAAAATGATGAATATTCATTTTATGATTTGGAGGTCTTTAATTGACAGGTCTACTGTTTGCTTTCTTGAAGTGGACAATAGAGACCGGACAAGAGCACTGAGCATGATCTGTCACCTCTACAGTCTGGTCTTTCCTGTCAATTGAGATGTTTCTCTCTTTATGGGTGATTTATCCAGTGTGGATTAAGGCTCAGATGGTGCTGACTTCACAAAAAAAGAAGCAAATACCCTTCAAGTTCTTAATTTTTAAAGGAATTATTTCCCTTTTACTCATCTCAGGGGATTGCCTTTGTAGCTTTAGCAGGAGAGCATTTCATTGCTCTCACTTTTGCATATAATTTATCTTGAGATGTTGTCAGACGCATTTTCAAAGATACAAGAGGCAGAATATATTCATCATTACTGAAAAAAACATGATCTCACCCAGACATCACAGGAATTGAAGCATGTGATTGTTGTTGATGCGTCCCTGTCAATCTAATTTTTCTTGATTTCACAGGTTTCTGATAGAAAAGATGAAATAACTGTCACACATTCTTTATCACTTCGGCCCATTAGCTCACAATTATTTCCCTGAAGAGAAATCCTTTGTAGGAAAGTGGGCTATTTGCCTTCCTACTTTACGGCCTGTGGCATGAAAGCACATTTATAAGTAAGGGACACCATCATGGTGCTGTTGTGCTCCCATGGTCCCTGGCTGCAGAGTATCGTTCCTAGGTTGAGCGATCTTGAAATGATCAGGAGAAGGTGAAGGTGGAACCCATGTTGTGAAGAAAAAGCACATGGTTACTGCTGGACTATGTTACAAATGATTGCAGTGTGACAGGATATATTCGTTCATACCTCCTTTTTCTGATGGAGTGCAAAAATGTTTTTCTTTTCAAGGAAGGAAAAATGGTAAAAATACAGATACCTCCTTAGTTACAGACAGGTATTTCTTGGCTAGTTGAGTCATTAGTAGTAGCGTAATGTATCAGTCCCCTGCACTGGACTTGCTAAGGGTGCAAATCAGGCAATATAAAAATGAAAGTTTGGGGAATTCCTCCACATGGTGTTTCTCTCTAAGTAGGAGAAATCTCTTTTATTCACAGCAAACAGCAATGTCAGAGATGCCAGAGGAAACAAGCTGTGCTTGAAAATTATCCGGAGTTTGCCAGAGAGATCACCTACTGCATGCAGTTAAAATGTACACAACCCACATGGCTAACATTTTATATTATGCTCTCCACCTTTATAATTATAGAAATACAGATGGAACGGCTGTTTACCAGAAAAGTATAAACACCTGTGGGATTCCCTTCCCATAGGGCTGTTGCAGGGAAGTGATCAACCCATCAAGCCGGATGGGAGAAGCTTTGTGGTCAGTGGAAGAAGCTCTCTGGATTCCCCTACTGACTCAGGGGAGTTGCTGACAAGCATGTAAGACTCACTGTGGGACGCCACGGAAAAGCACTTTGGGATTGCACAAGACTTATTATGGGATGTTTAGGCAAAGGATTGGGGAAGAGATCAAGGGGGTTTGGGGAGGAAACAGTATGGGACACAGGACAAGGGGAGATAAGAGGCTAGTGAAGTGTAAACTGGTTGCTTGTACATTTCTCCTGCCCTGCCCTGCACCTGATCGGAACAGTGTCTCTTGTCTTCATTTTAAACTCCACTTCTGTTTTCCTGGGTGAGGGAGGCTCTGTTCTACACCCGTGTGTGGAGATTTAAGTGCCAGCGGCTGGAATCAGACCACAAGCCATCGGGGTCTACACGTGCAGCGTGCCAGCAACCTCGGCGGCTGATGTAGGGCCAGACCCCCGCCACTCCCTCCGCTGTTGCTGAGGAAACCGTCCCCCCGCCGCAGCGGTACCGGAACTCTGGGTGCGGCGCCATTCGCCAGCCGGCGCTATTTCCCCGCCGCGCTCGGATGTGCGCCGCCGCCTTCCGCCGTCTCGCGGTTACCGTGGCAACGCCGGCGGAGCGCGGAGCCAGGAGCCCGGGTCCGGTGGCAGGATGGTGAGAGACGGGAG